>JAHDIT010000043.1:0-101847 GCA_019232045.1 Ogataea degrootiae
GTCCATCTAGGTAGTCTCCTTCTTTAACATTTACTTCCTACAAGATATAATGACAATTCGCTTTCTATACTTCAACAATTCTAACTTCAGTATAATCATATAATGTACAACTATTTTATATTTTTAAATATTCTTTTAATTGAGCTTAAAAGAAGAAGAGAGAGCGGACGCTTGAAATTTATTGCCCTTCAGTGACTTGATATAAATAAGTACACGCAGTGTAGCGTATAGATACAAGACGGAGGTATATCTGGTATACCTTTAAACTAAACATCATCCACTGTATAAGTTCGACTGACAAATATTGTCAACAAATAGGGGTTAAAAGACAAAGAAGAAGGATAGAAGACCAAAATCAATTGAGACACGCAAATCACTGAAGCGACTCGAAATGAAATCTTTATGGATTAACAAATGACTTGTCTATTTGTGCCAACTGAACATGAGGATAATCACCAGGCCCTGAGAAATAAATCATTTCCCCCCCTGTTTGTTATAGAAACTATCCTTGGAAACAATGAACAATCAAATAGATTCACTTATCAGTCAAATCTCGAAATCAGATTTATTCAAACAGATCAAATCATCCGATTTGGTGTCCACTTTGTTGTCGAATGAACAAGTTAAGCAATTGACTGAAATAATCTCCAAAAACGATAAATTGATAGTTTATAGTTTATCAACGATGTCTATACTATACTTGTTACAAAAATTAATTAATCCATCTTCGGCAGCCCACAGCAGGAAGAATAAGAAGAAGAAGACTAAGAAGAATAAGAAAGAAGAACAGAAAAAAGTTGTTGTTGATCCGATCACTTTTTCAAACAACGAAATCGATAAGATTATCATGGAATTTGAAGGTCAGTACTACCAACAAATGAATGACCTGTTTCAGAAAATTGATGCAAAACTGGATAAATTAAACGGACCTGGAAAAGAGACTGAATCTAAACCAAGTAAAAAGAAATCAAAGTCAAAAAAGAGTAAGAAATCTGCAAAGAAAGAACCTGTTACTCCTGTTGTTGATAAGAGTTCAGGCTCGTACAAGGATAAATTAAACTATCAGTTTTTGTTCTACAATGAAGCTTTATTGAAATTCTTGATGAGATTGGATTCTGTTGATACACATGACGATGAGAAATTGAGATCAAAGAGAAAAGACAGTGTCAGGTGGATTCAATCCAATTGTAAGGTCATAGATGCTTACAAGCCGAAGATGGAAGAATTAGAAGGTTATGGTATTGACGAGTTAGACCAGTTAGTTTAATAGTTGTAAACTGAATTAGTTAAGTAGAATAGATTTGATTGATTTAATGGCTGTGCACTCTAAAAATTTATTTTGAAAATTTTCAGAATTGGAAATTTAATGATCTTTGATACTAAGTAAATGCATGTGTTCCACAAGAATCAGAGGGGTAATGGAGTATTAATCTTCGTCAACCACCCATAGTAACGACAACTATGAGTAAATTAGATAATAAAAAAGATAACATATCCTGGAAATTGGATGTTTTACAATTCAAATATGAAAAAATAACACCAAGATACGGCAAGACAAAGGCTATTGTCAAATCAAAGAAACCATCAAATCTGAAGCTTTTGAAATTGAATAAACAACAAGCAACAGAATTAATAAAAGAATTTCAGTTAGAGCTGTTTGATAGAAAGTATTACGGTGGATTAAAAAAGTTATTGAAATTACTCAAATCTGTCATTAAAGTTGAATTAAACAATAAAAAATTAAATGATAATGAAAAGAAATTATACAATGAATTAAACGAAATTGAAAATTTAACGAATAATTCAAAAACAAAAATATTTAAAATTGTTTCGAAAGTTTTCTCTAAACCTCAAAATAGAACTCTATTACCGAGTTCTTATTTAGAAGAAGTTGAAAAAGTCAAAAGTTTGAAAAATTATGAGAATAACTCAAAAGAGTTGAATAATTTGATAAGTAAATTATTCAACCGTGCGCAAATTAAAGAAACAATGAAACAAATGGAATTGAGTTTCAAGTTGATTCTAGGGCCTGTTGATAAAAAGGATGCTAAATCAGTTGAAGACGATAAAGATGAGAGCGACAGTGAAAGTGAGAGTGATCAAGATTCAAACGATGAAGTCAATTCTGACGATGACGATGACGAGGACGATGAAACTGACGAAGAAATGGATATTGATCCAGAATCCATGTACGATCAATATAAGGGTATGTTAGCTGCTTCATCTGATGAAGAAGATGGTAGTGGGTTGGAATGTGGTATAAATTACAATGAAGTTACAGATGAAGAGCCATCTGATGAAGAATCCTCAAATGATGGTGACACTGAAGATGATGACGAAGTACATCATGACAAAATCAAGTCTGAAAAGAACAAATTCAGTAACGATGCTTTCTTCTCTGAAATTGCTCCTGAAAATAGGAAAGAAAAGAAAGATAAGAAGGATAAAAAAGAAAGAAAAGAAAAGCTTACCAATTTACCTGCTTTGGCATCAGGCTATTATTCAGGGGGAGAGTCTGATTCCGAATTACTAGCGGCTGATAAAGATATGAAAATACAAGGTAAAGAACGTAAGAACCGTCGTGGTCAAAGAGCTAGACAAAAGATTTGGGAACAAAAGTATGGGTCTCAAGCCAAACATGTTTTGAAAGAAAAGGAACGTGCACTAACCGAAAGAGAATCATTGAGAATAGCTTATGAAAAAAGAGTTGCCAAGAGGGCTGAAAAAGCCAAGTTGAAGGAAGAACAAGAAAAGATTAGAAGAGAAAGATACAATAAAAACGGTTCAAGCCAAAGCAATAACAGGGGTGAAGAAGGTGAAATGCATCCTTCTTGGATTGCTAAGAAGAAACAAGAAGAAGCCTTAAAGAATGTTAAATTCGCCGGTAAAAAGATGAAATTTGACTAGCTCATGTATTGTTTTTAAAAGAAATTATAACAAAAGAAAGTTGATTAGTATAACTTATTGTAATAAAGTGTAGTTTACATATAGCATTAAAGGGTAAAGCTGACTTTCAAAAAGAACGCAAAACACGGCTGTGCAGAGATTAAAATTGTCAATTTTTTTGATTCACTGAAAGAATTTGGTAACGGGTTTTGAGACAAATGGGGTGTTCAGTAAGACGGTTTGGTTTTACTGGTTTGAAGAATTGAAATTACTCCAACTAAACAGGATCCTCAGTGATATTAATTAATGTACAACAAATCTTTGAAACGATTAATAGCGACTGTCAATTTCAAATTCAAAATCTTCCGTAAATTTTACTCATCATCAACTCAACCTCAAACATATAAAATGATCTCACCAAAAGAAATTGCATTAAATCCAACAGAAGCTAAGATTTCAAAATTATTGAACGAGTTTACTAATTACTACAACACAAAAATTATACCTGAATTAAATTCAAGCAATAATCGGGAGTTGAAAACTCCGATTACTCTCAGAATCACCGGTGGCTGGGTTAGAGATAAATTGTTGGGTAAACAATCCCATGATATTGATATTGGTATTGATGGCTTATCAGGTGTTGATTTTGTCACCGGACTAAAAGCGTACGTCGATGAAAAAGAAGCGAAAGAACAGCAAGAGCAATCCGAAGAAGATGGGGAACAACAATCATCAACTTTATCTTCATCAATGTATAAAATTGCTAAAAATCCAGAAAAGTCCAAACATCTAGAAACTTGTACAACGAAAATCTATGGACTTGATATTGATTTTGTTAATTTAAGATCGGAAACATATACTGAACTATCACGTATACCAGCAATTGAAACAGGTACACCTCTGCAAGATGCTTATAGAAGAGATGCAACGCTGAATTCAATGTTTTATAATTTATCAACTTGTCAAATTGAAGATTTTACAGGGTTTGGATTGGATGACCTGAAAAATGGAATTTTGAGAACACCTTTAGATCCAGAGAAGACATTTCTGGACGATCCATTGAGATGCTTAAGATTGATTAGGTTTGCAAGTACTTATAATTTCAAAATTGAGCCCAATACATTGACCTGTATGAAACTGGATAGTATAAAATTATCATTGAATGAAAAAATTAGTCGTGAAAGAATTGGCGTTGAATTTAAAAAGATTATTAATAATGGGAATATAATTTATGGGTTGGAATTAATCAATGAAGTTGGATTCCATGATATCTTATTTGGTTTGAATGGAATTGAATTTAAAAACCTGATTTTGAAAAATCCAGCTGATATCGAGTTGATTGAATACAATGACAATAAAGGTTTACACGAATCACTAAAAAGCTTGACTTCTAAGCTACCTTTAGTCTTAGAAATTTTAAAATCTATCCCACAATTTAGTAAAATTCTAGATGTTGTGAATTCAAGTGAATTTGACAGAGCTGTATTTTATCTCTGTTTGATACTGAGAGATTGGATCGACTTGAAAATTAAGTTAGGTAAAAGGGATACATTTGCATCAACTCTGATAATTGTGGAAGGCTTGAAATTACCTTTGAAGTTGGGTGATTTAGTTGGATTAATAATCTCAAACCGTTTAAATTTCAATAAGAAACTTGAGCAATTGGATCAACTGACAAGATCGGAACTAAGTTTTAATTTCTTTATACCGTTTAATAAGAATTGGGAATTGAATCTGCTGGTGAATTTAGTTATTAAATTATTGGATACAAAAATAATAGATAATCAATTAGAGATTGATTCCATCATTGGACATCACTTGAATTTGTTTAAGTTGGCTAAAGATTTAAGACTGGAAAATGTTCATGAGTCCAAATTACTGATCAATGGCAAAGAATTGAGTGAACTAATGAATATGAAGTCAGGGCCTTGGCTCAAGAAGGTTAATGAAGATATGTTCGTTTATCAATTGGATAACCCAGATTTGACTAAAGGTGACATGATTAAATATTTAAAGAATTATAAGTTAGATGATTAGTCAATAGTATTTCAATTTTAAGTCTTACTGAAAACTTGTACTACGCTGATTCGAATCAAATACAAAGATATCTAATAAATCGAAATATATATATTATTTGTTATCTTTTTTAAATTAATATATATTTATAATGGAATGATGACAGAAGGAAACATATTTAAATAAAATTAGATCTTTTCTTCAGAAACACCGTGCTTCCAGATAGCAACGAATGGAGTAGTACCATCTTCTCTGTAGTTTAATAAGACAATCATGGCATCTGGGTCCATTGATTCACCAGTGAAGAATTCCCAGTCCTTGAAAGAACCAACGACCTTCTTGACGTAAGCCATAGCACCCTTTTCGAAAGCTTCAACTTCATCTGGGTTCTTTTCCAATAAGTAAGCCTTAACCTTCTTCATGTAGGACTTGATGTAAACCAAGAAAGACTTCTTGTCGAATTGAGTTTGTTGTAATCTGAAAGAGTAAACGACGTTGTTAACGGTTTCGACACCCTCTTCAACTTCATCCTCACCATCCTCAGCAGATGGGTTGGCACCAATATCAACATCAGCACCGGCCTTGACCTTAATCATATCACAGTCGGCTTCGTAGATGGCACCATCAACTAACTTGATTGGGTAGGCATCAGATAATAATTCATCACCAGAAATAACGTCCTTGAAAATTAGCATTTTGAAAAGAGTATTTTTAAATATAGTTTAGATTGTTATAAAATTAATTATATAATAAGTTGAATGAAAAAGGTAATTGGATTAATCAATTCTTAAAAAAAACAGACGACAGTCAAAAAGCAATCAAACTGTCTACCTGTTCACACATGTTGAGACTTCGATTAATTGTTAATTTTTTTTCTGAAAATTTTTTTTTCTACGACAAGCAAATTTAATCGTAACAATTTAAATGTCGTAAATACGTGTTACCCGGAGTTCGCTATCAAATATATGACTTGCAGCTTGTCGTACTTATAGTGCTATATTCCCTTAGACTGGCCGTTGTAATCTTCGTTCAACAACATCTCCTCCACTAAATCAGTCACATTTTCACAAGTGATACCAGAGTTTGCTTCATCGCTCATGAGTTCCTTATTAACATCCCTGCCAATCTCTGTTTCTGCAATTAAACCTGGTAGTATGGAATTGCATCTAATATTTCTTTTTTTCATCTCAAACGCCAAATTTTCTGATAGCTTAGTTAATCCAATTTTAGAAATAGAGTAAATGGCAGTACCTTTAACGTTATCTTTAGCTAAGATAGATGAAATATTAATAATATTAGCATTCTTCAACCTCATCATTGTTTTTGCAAATAACTTAGATAGTATAATCGGAGATAATAAATTAATATTCATAATATTTGCTATTTCTTCGTTCGTCATGTTTATTAATAAGCCGTGCTGTGATACACCTGCACAGTTAACCAATATATTGATTTTTTTATAATCGTTGTAATTCTGTTTAATAAAAGTATCTATGTTCATATAATCGTTCAAATCGTAAGATATATAATCATGTTTGCAATTGTTACTATTTGGCAATGGGTTCAATTGATTTAATATACCCACCTTATCTATCAATTTATTCTCATCTCTTGATAGTAGTGTAACTTTACACCCTTTCGATGATAACCTTTGGGCTATAGACCAACCTAAGCCTTGAGAACCACCAGTTATAATAGCATGCTGATTCAAGTATGGTTTTGTGATTGTTGATTGGAATCTAATAAATTGCCGCATATTTCTCTCCTATTACTTAATTTTTTGGGGCTTTTCTTTGTTTTTGGTCTTTTTTATATACTCTCTGAGATATGGACCATCAAGATGAATTTAATCTAAGTAATCCAATAATTAATTACAGGAGATAAGATCAATCTACAAGAAAAATTTCTGATTACGTAATTTTACTTATTGAGGCACTATTTTCGGTTTTGTTCTATTTTTTCTATATTTACACACTCTCTTTCTTGATCAACAAACAATTGTTTTCCAGACTAATACTTTTCTCAACGTATTTAATCAACTCAACTTGGAAACCTTCTTGAATCATGGCAAATTTTCTAGATTCATCCAAGATTCTCCTAGCTTTCAAACCAATTATTTCTCGTTGATTGAAACTCAACTTTGTGAAATGATGTTCATTACCTTCGTTTTCATTTAATCCAGGGTTAGTACCATTGGTTGCCCAAGATACCATCTTTTTCAAATACTTGAAATTGCTCTCATCAATGCTGAAGTTGTCTTTTAAATAATCTTTAGATGATGCTAATAACCAATTGTAGTAACAACAGTGTCTACAACACATAGCCACCAAAACCCCTTTGAATTTGAAGCTTTTATTGCTTGCAGAAGTATCTTTAATTGAATTAATCAAACAACGTAATGTTAAATCCGTGGCAACACCACATAAATGTTTGGATATTCCGACATATTCTAATCCTTCATTCTTGTTATCATTATAAATTTCAAATTTCTCTAACGCATTTGTTAATTTTAAGTCTTTAATATCACACTTCAATCTTTTCACAATTGGATAATTATCTTTGTTCATATCGTTAGGATAAACTTCTTTGTAATCTTCATCCATCATCTTGTTGTCGAATTTCAAACGTGGTGATTCTCTATCGACTAGCAAGCATTGTAATCTTACATTATTATCATTATCTTCTTTGATATTATCGTCGTCCATCAAAAGGGATTTGTTCAAGTATCTAGATAATTCTCCTCTACCACACCCAAATTCAATGTATAAATTCTTTTTGTCGAATAGGCCGTGCTCAACCAATTGACCGATTAATGAAGATTGTTGTAAGATGTGTTTTTGGTTAGTCAATTGAGTGAATCGTGAGTCCAAACCCTTTTTATAACTCAGCTGGTTCAACTTCAATTCATTTTTCTTATCATGGGAACCAAATATCTTATTGTATGAAGTCAATAATTTGCCAATAAACTGTTTAAATGCCTCAAAGTCAGTTTCAGCTTCAGTCTCAGTTCCAGTTTTGTTGTCTTCGTTGTTTTCGCTTAAATTTTCACAGTCACTAACGTTATAGTTCAAACATAAATAATCTTGATTGTTAAACTTGTCAATTTCGGTTTGTTTCAGTCTTAAAGTTGAACAATGCTTTAAATGTTTGATTAGTTTATTTGACCACACTGAATGACTTGGATCAATCGTACATGGAACTCTTTTGACAACTTTGCCCTTCACCATTTTGGTCACTGAATCTGGATCCAAGGTATCGTTTGATTTGTTGTCATCAGAACCATTTAGCTTGTTTTCGTTATTGAAAATCTTCAAATGGTCAAAGCAAAAAATCATGCCTTGTCTAACTTGGATACCACAGTTTCTGTTTTTCAGCCTTATATAAAACCCGCATCTTTGGATATTTGGATTTTTCAATTCTTTTTTGAGTTTGACGCTTTTTTGCTTTTTTGTTGATGGTTGTTGCTCTTCTTCTTCTTCTTCTCCGCCATCATCTTGTGATTTCTCTAACTGTTGTGGATCTGAAGGGATAACGATTTCTTGTTGAGATTTGACAATCTTTTGATTAGGTCCAGATACACTTTCATCAAACATTTTTTAATTTAATAGCATATCGCCTATAGTAACGAGCCAAAATTGAATAATCAGTAGTTATTACTCTTGGTAAATTTGAAGTAAGCACATGAAATAGAAATGAAATGGAAAAACATTGGCCTGAAAAAGCACAGAAAAATTATTTCACGGCTGTGCATCGTTGTTCTTTCGATTTCCTGATTTGGAGAGATGCGGCGTAAGTGGGGTAGTTCCTTGTTTAGTTTAGCTAAAGCTGGTGGGTACTGTATCGAAAGTATTGAATCAATTGAAATGGTTGAAATGATTGAAGATGAGTAGAAAGATGGATATACGCACGTTAACTTACTACAATGTAGAGCAATGGCAATTTGGAAGAGCCGGAACTCGTCTTTCAAATTGCTCTCTCTAAATTCGGCTTGAGTATAACAAATAGGATAGATAGGCTGAATTAATTGGAGTAAGATAATAAATAATAATGTAATCTTCTTATAACTTTCAAGTAATATACTACAACCCAATGGTAACGAGGATGTTTAAGATAATATAAATATATTTATGGTTGCAATAAATAATATGTATGATTGGAATAAATAATTGTAACAAAAATATGAAAAAACACAGAGGAAGAATAGAATAGATGTAGAATAAAAAGGAATCGAAATATAGCACACAGCAAAAATAGAGGCAAAAAATAATCAGATATAACAGAAAATTGGAGTATCCAGTTGAATGATTAGACGAAGAAAAAAGCACACGTATAAAAATAACAGTCGATTCATAAGTCAAAAAGTTTTAAAAAATGAGAATGCAAAACCTGTGTAAAGAATAAATCAATTTGAATATGTTATTATATTCACGCAATCCATATTGCATTCATACAACCAGTGCTTTTAGACAAAATCACCAAGCCATATATAACCTGAATAAACTGCTCAACTTTAATGATCTTTGTCATCATTTATTAATTCAAAAAAATGCTTGCTATCCACCTAGTTAGTTATGTTGCTTCTTCCAGTAAAAAGCACACTCAACTATACCAAATGCAAATTTCAGCAAGTGTATCGATTCCATATCTTCCAAAGTAACATGTTTTATGATCAAACAGTAATATAGTTAGTGAAACAAGTAGCAGAAGAAGCAAATTGAGAAAAAGTAACAAAAACAAAGTAGAGACAAAGGATAAACAAAGAGAGTAAAAACAAAAACAAGTGTGAAGAAAAAGGAAAAATTGTTTAAGTGAGTGATTAAACGCCAATTCCCCTTTTCATTATGTGAATATATTGATTTGTAATTTGTAAACTGAAAGTAAGGGTTTATTTCTTAAGGTTTTCTTCCAAAACTCTAACGTGACCTTCCAACTTTCTAATTGATTTTTGTAATAACAAAACGTCAGAAACAACAGCGTTGCTAGAGCTCTTGTACTCATCCATCAAGTAATAGTAAGCACCAAAACCAGTTATCGAGACACCGGCAAAGAATCCAAATAGGATACCTCTGAATGATGATGACTTCTTAACCGGGACAACTGTAGATTGGAATCTCTTTTGAGAAGTCAATAATAGTTGTTGGGTTGATTTTCTTGATAACTGTGCAAGCATTGCAGTAATTTGGGTTATAAATCTAAATATATCTTATAATTATGGTATTCCGATATTGTGATCGAACAAATGTAGGCAGTTTCAAATGGATGACAAATTATGCTGTCTATAATGTTAGTTTATTAGGTGAAGAATGGTTAGAACGTACAAATTGATTCTCTAAGTAATTTAGTTGCTTATTGCTACGAAATCAAGGCGAATTGGCAATGCCGGATTACTGGTAAAAATTGGCTAGATATGGTGCCATTGGAACCGTTAAGGTGCTGAACACCAAAGGGTGCCTTCTTGCTTTGCAAATTTGGTTGGAGTTGAGGGATTTGGCAAGAGAAATGCGATGCGGACGGTGCTTTGAGGATTACGTAATAGTGAGGGCAGGCGTTGGTTGGTTGAGCACTGGGGAAGAAGGAGAGTTTGCGGGGACATGAGGAAGAGGAAGAGGTCACCGGGGCCGGAGAATAGTATGGGGGGAAAACGTTTCGGACTGGGTTGTAGAAGAAGAGGGCGGGTAAGAGAATCCGCGGCGCCACCGTTGTTGTTGTAAAGAATCACTGAGTGAAAGAAACTACTGACTAATCATAAATATAACAAATAAATAGTAATTCGATCAAAATAAATGAAACCTAATCTAATCAATATAATATAAAATATACAGAAATCAGAGTATGATACCACCCAAATAGAATTAGCCCATTCACTCATCAAGTGGTTTAACTAAACGTATTAATTAATTTAACCGAATAAGTCGAATCCCATGTCGTCATCGGATTCTTCTTCATCTTCTTCAGCAGCGGCAGAAGTAGCTTCTTCAGCAACAGCGGCAGCAGCAACTGGGGCAGCAGAAGCGTAAGCATCTGGGTTAGCAATTCTGTCCTTGATAGCTTCAGAACCCTCGAAAGTGTATTCAGTAGCAACAGATAAAGCCAAGATGTTCTTATAGTTGTTGATGATGTTGTGGCCAACAGCTGGAACAGTTGGGTAACCAGCAGCTAAAGAAATCTGAGTGATGGCAGAGATAGCAGAAACAAAGTGAGCAACTAATTCATCATCAGTAATATCTAAGATAGAAGCTGGGAAGACTTGACCCTGATCGTAAACTTGAACAATGGTTAAACCGTAAGTGAATGGAGAAATGTTCAACATGTTTAATAAGGAAGCTTCAGAAGGACCAACCTTTTGACCTGGTTCTAAAATCTTAACATCGTTGGTAATTTCAATGGTACCTCTAGCAATCTTGGTTGGGACACCTAAAGCTTGGAAGAAAGAGGTCTTACCAGGTTCCATACCAGTGTTACCGGCTGGAATGAAGACATCAGCTGGGGCAATGGCACCAGCTCTGGCCGGAGCAGCAACCTTGTTTTCTAAGATGACTTCTCTGATAGAGTTTAAGTCCGCGTTTGTGAAAATGAAACCAACGTTACCTCTAACAAATGGCATCAACTTATCGAAATCTGGGTTTTCGGAAATGAAACCTCTTAAGGCTCTTCTAACCATGGTGTTCTTACCCATTAAGACAACAGCTTGGTCTCTTAGGGCCTTTCTGACTTCATGCATTTGTTGGGATGAAACATTATCAACACCAACAATGAAAACAGACTTGTATTCTTCAAGTAATTGCTTTAACTTGGAAAAGTATTCAACTTTCTTATCTTTAGAAGATCCCATTTCGTATAATTTTTGATTTATTCGTTAGGATGTTTAAATCTTGCTGATTAAAGGAGAAATTTGAAGAACTTTTCTTCTTGTCAACCCAATATTTGACGATAATCAGTAAACATTAAAAAATACATATGATGCTGGTCAGAATTCTTGGATCGGAGGAAAGACGAAGAGACGGAAACTGCGCAAGTGAAAAGTTTTTGGTCGGGCGGGAGAAAAAATAATTTTGTTTTCATTCATAGGGCTTAAAACCCTCATATGAGTCACGTGCTTAATATACCGAAGTTGCAACATCAGAATTGTTGTATTGTTTGTAAATCCCCTTTGTTTAATTGGCGGTAAATAAACAGTTCAGATCCTTCTTTCTCATAATTTTAAAAGGTTTGTGATTTATATACCTGTTGTTCTGACGGCTGCAACGTTTTCCATGGTTTTTAATAATCCAGTATAATAAGCATAATAAGCATATTATGGCTTCTCTAAATGCTGATCCTATAATGGATTTAAACGTTGTTACCATAGACTCATCCAAACTATCTGATCAAAATGGAAACTATAACACTGAAGATAAGACTCCGTTTGACGGCTTAGTTTCCATTGAATACATGCTGTTAGAATCGCCATATAATAATGATTCAAGCCTTTATCGAATTGCCAATGAGTTTTATACTATCTTGAAAACATTTGACAACAATCCCTATTTCATGAACTCAATATCAAACAAATTTCCAACCATTTTGAAGAAGTTGCTAATACCATCAATTGATGAGTCAATTCAAAATAAAAGTTACAATCTGTTTGAAATTTCTTGCTTGACAATCATTTCGTTTTTCAATATGTCATACTACTACAAGACCAACAACAACAACAACAATAATAATAATAACAACAGTAATAATAATAAATCAGGTGATTTACAAATAATTGATTCCGATCTGATTATTGAGTATTTAGATATTTTATGGGATTACAGTTGGAAACTGATAGGCTTAGATGTTCGGTTCATTAATCAATTAAAGGACACCATTCAAGTTATATTACTAACTTTTTCAAATACACATTATTGTAAAACAATTGAATGGATAAGTAAAATTGAACCAATTCGTTTAGAAGATTATTTAATTGATGATTTATTTTATAGTTGTCTAAAGTCAACTATCACAAAAATTACAATTGATGAATTTGAAAGCATGCTTTCCCAAAACAATATAATCAATGAAAGCTTGAGTGAAAAACAAGTATGTTTGAATGACTTATGCACAATTTATAATAGATGGAGAGTTCACGATTTATCAATCAAAAGGGACTACATTCTAGAAAAAGAGTTGTCATTATTAAACAAGTCAATAAATATCAAAACAACAATCATTCAAGATGAGGGCGGTTTGAGGTCTACACCACCAGTGAAATCCTGTTATAAGTACTATTTAAATAATCAACCGTCATTTGTTGAAATATTCAACAATTCTGAAACCGAACAAAAACCGTCAACGATGAGCGAACAAAGAGTGGGCGCCCATAACTCCAAAGCTTTTGACGAGGTAGATTTGGGATCAAATTCAGAATTAACAAAGGAAAATGAAACCGTAAATCACCATCATTACTTAACGAAGCTGAAATCAAGGTTGAAATCATTTAGATGGTTTACAACCAACGCCAACAATACCTCACCAGCAGTAAATAATTATATAGATCCCTTATCTTCACAACCAAGTCAAACTTCAATTATCAAATATAGATGGATGGATTGGTTTTGGGGGTTTTGGTATCCCGTTGATGACTATGATCCTTTACCACCCAACAATACCCCCATTGCTTTACTTAATCATTACCGATCAATATCCGATATAAATAGTTTGAACAGAGTTCAAAAGAAAAGGATAAGTAAAGTACTCCCAAGCAAAACACAAACCATACAAGAAAATTAATTTATTTACTATTTTTATTCTTTTTATTAGATGTATGCAAGTTAATATTAGTTTTGTTCTAAAATATTATCAATGATATCACACATTGAATCAATTCCCCAATTAACCCTAACCGATTGCTTTCTACCTTTGATTAAATTGCTATCTCTGACTTTATCGGTTAAAAAGAATTGGATGCCTTTTAATAGTAAAGCTTGTTCTCTACATTTAGCCAATCTTTCCAACATCATTTTGTCGTTAAACTTCATGTCCTTCAATTTGGATTTAGTATTTAAACCTGAGCCAAAAGATTTTTCTTCTGAATTCTTGGCGACTGTATCTAAGAATGTAATCAACAAAATTTCAATGAATAATTTAGTATCCGATGAGGCAGTTAAGAAGTTGATTGTTCTAATGATATTTAAAGGCAATGCCGCTTCAGCGATTAAGAATCCAAACAATCTACCTAAATTCAAGATTTTCTTCAACTTATTTTCATCTTCGTTCAACTCAGTATCCATCAAATCTTTATTTTCATCTTCATCACCATCAAACTCTTTCAATAAATCCCATAAATTAAATTGGAAAGTCTTTCTCATTGAGTGTTCTTCACACAATTTTTTAGCTAAAACTCCATAATAAGGATTGAAAACCGTCTCAATTGCTGCGCAATGCATTAAGATTTTTGGTATTTCACGTTCTTGGCTCTTTTTCAATCTTAATTTTTCCAATTTAACAAATGAATCCATGTAATCATTTGCAGACATGATCGATATGAAAATAGCCCTTCTGATATCCGTGTTCATTCTTTGTTGTTTGGCAAGCTCCAACCAGTTAGGTTCAGCAGTGTCTAAGATATCATTAATAACCTCATCGTTGACTTCATATTCTGATTCGTTGTTATCATTTTGGTAGTTGTCTTTATTAGCATTATTCAAACCTTTCCAAGCAGAGCCAACCAACCACCATTTACCTCTTTCTTCAATACTTTCAATATCATCTAATGACACCTTGATGGGATCAGAAATTCTAGATGAATTAACTCTACTCAATTGTTTTTTAATTCTGATTAACATTTGGGAAGAATTTTCATTTTCAATTGATTTCAATTTGTTGTTTTTCAAATTTGTTATTGTATCAACCAAGAACTTGGATCTGGAACTTGTTGAAATGCCTTTCTTCTCATTTTCCGACAATGATTTATTCAGTCCAATAATAATTTCTTTCAATGAAGCAGGATCATCGGATCTCAGTTTTGGACCTGTCACTTTAACAAGTCTTAACAAAATATCAGTTTTCAATTCGTTTGTTTCTTTGATCAATTTATTTGCAATGATATCGTAGATTAATTTTGCACTTGTCAGATTCAAATTGTAACAGAATCCTAATAGTGCTACCAAATTCATGGGTTCTTTACCTTTAACCTCAGATTTAGATTTATTGAAATATTCGTTCAACTTCTCGACAAATTTTTGGATTGCAAAAGCACCAAACTCAACTCCTTGTAATCTATAAATTGAGACAATAACGGATGAATACAATATTAAGAAACTGTCTAACAATGGACCAGGAACTAAAACAGATTGCATTATAGCCTTTATGATTGCTTCATTTACCACTTGTCTTGGATTATCATTATATAATTGATTTAAATCATTGACAACAGCAACCATATTAGGTTCGGACAATTTATTCAATGGACCTTTAATTGATCTACTGGCCAACTTGATAACTTCTTCACTTTCTTCTGATTTACCTTCCAATGCCATCTTACGACGTAAAGCAGGAGGGATATATCTCGAACCTGGTACTTGTTCTGATTGATCACCTTGAGCCACTGGAGCAACATATGGATTTTCTTTAACCCTTGGGCTGTCGTCAGAATCAGTACCAGATTCATCTCCAGAATTATCAGAGCTTTCCAACTCACCCATTTCTCTTAATAATGCTTTATCATCTTCATCCAAGTCATCATCATCAAAATCATCAGATCCATAATCGTCTTCATCTTCATCTTCTGATTCATTATGCTTAGATGTCCTCTTTTGTTTCTTAGGTAGAGTCTCCTGTTCCTCTTCGTCTTCACTGAAATTCAATAAATCATCATCAAAGTCAAGGTCCAAACCGTCTAATAATCCACCAATCATATCGTCATCGCCTTGCTTGGACAGTGCCTTACCCTTTTTTAAACCTAATTTCTTGGCATAATAGTCAATATCTTCGTCATCTCTCTTAAGTAGTCCTCTATCATGGGAAGATAATTTTCTCTCATATCTCTCATCTGGTTCTTGCTTGCTTTTCTTATCTTTCTTTTCTTTTGTTTTGTTCATTTTGGATTTTGGTTCTTCAATTATTTCTTCATCCTCACCGTCATCAAGGTCACTGACTTCATCGTTTTCAAGGTCATCTTCTTTCACGATTTTGATTTGGCTAAAAGATTTTTCACCTTTCTTTGCTTTCAAAGCCATCAATTTAGCCATGATAGCATCTTCATCATTGCTGTCATTGTCATTTTCATCATCATCAAGTTCTTCAGTTGAGGAGATATCTTCAGATTCAGGCTCTTCGCTATCAGATCCCAAGTCACTGATTTCATCATCTTCGAGTTCCTCTTCTTTGACGATTTTGAAATCATCGGTGGAAGATCTCTTATTACCTTTCAAGGCCATTAGTTTGGCCATAACTGCTTTTTGGTCTTCATCATCGTCGCCAAACTCGCTATCTTCTTCAGAACTTGATTCTTCTTCGGAGTCTAAATCACTAACTTTATCGTCCTCAAGATTACCCTCTTTAACAATTCTAAATTGGTTACGAGAAGCTTTTTTCATACCTTTCAAAGCCCTTAATTGAGCCATAACAGCTTCTTGCTCTTCATCCAATGGCTCATCTTCTTCAGTGCTTATCTCTTGGTCCTCATGACTTCCTAGGTCGCTAGCTTCATCATCTTCAATATCATCTTCTTTGACAGTCTTGAGACCACCACTTGAAGAACTAATTGACTTCTTACCCTTTAATTTCACTAGTTGGGCCATAACGGCAGCTTCTTCTTCTTCGTCATCAAAGAAATTATCCTCATACCCGCCTGTGAATGAATCTGAATAGTCTTTTTCATTACCACTAATATTTTTAACTTCATCATGACTTGAGAAGCTGACATGCTTCTTGGTGGATTTTGAGGAATCTTTTGAACTTTTTGCTATGCTTGATTTCTTGGACTGTATTGGTCTTTGTGGTAGTTTTCGTTGTTGTTGTTTCGGAAATCGCAGATGTTGCTGATTAGGCTTTAAAATATTTTGTTGAGGCTTCAATTGCTTTTGTTTCTTCTTTTCTTCTCTTTCTTGTCTTCTTTTATCTTTTCTACCTATCTTTCTCTTTTTAGTTTTGAATCTATCGTCATCCTCGTACCTTTCGATATCTCTGATTTGATCTAGTAATTCCCCAGGAATATTAACTCCGTGCCTGTTTCTCTTTGACATTATTTGATGCTTTCCTGTACCACTTATAATCTATAAACTTTGTGCTTTCCCTTTCAAAACAAAGGAATTGTACCAATCTAAAATCACATTAAGTTATTGTAGGTATAAAATTTTTTTGAAAATAAATTTATGGTGCGCCACGTTAATTCAGCCACTCTCACGATAACCCAAACGTGGCTGGTGCATAGTCTATCTCTCCAACAAAATATACCAGAAAAACAGGCTTTCATCTTTCTTTTTTGGGCATTTATATCAGAACAGCAAGGGTTACTGTATATATATTTTTTACTTTCATTATCTTCAAAATATTAATTCGATTTGATAGTCAAGTTAACTGACATTTCGTAATGACTCTCTTGAAGAATATCGACTTGGCGTCACTATCCAGTGTTGCCATGTTCATTGGAGCCTCAGTTTCTGTTTTATACATGCTATCAAATTTAGCAAATGAAACAGATAGACCTGCATCACAATCAAAAGAATCAAAGAAAAAAGCCAAAATATCACTTGAAAAATTGAAAAAGAAATTACCTAACCTGGCGAACTTAGACTTAAACAGCTATGAAGAGATAATATTATCAAGTGTTATTCCACCAGATGAAATAGATACAACTTTTGAAGATATTGGAGGGTTGGATCCAATCATTAGTGAGTTACAAGAAAGTGTAATTATTCCGTTAACAGCACCTGAATTATTCAACCAATATTCATCGTTATTACAAGCACCTAAAGGTGTCTTGTTATACGGACCACCTGGCTGTGGTAAAACAATGATTGCCAAAGCTTTAGCTAATGGATCCAACGCTAACTTCATATCAATCAGAATGTCAACAATCATGAATATGTGGTATGGAGAATCCATTAAGTTAACATCTGCCATTTTTTCATTAGCGGAGAAATTGAAACCGAGTATTATATTCATTGATGAGATTGATGCAGTTTTCAAAAAGAGGGAGTTTTCAGATCACGAATCAACGTCGATGTTAAAATCTGAATTTTTAACACTTTGGGATGGATTAGTTTCAAGTGAAAGAATAATGGTTTTAGGTGCAACTAATAGACCAAACGATATTGATCCAGCATTTTTAAGAAGAATGCCAAAGAAATTTTCCATCAGATTACCAAGTGCAGACCAACGGTTGAAAATCTTAGAGAAGATATTGGTTGATATTAACTATGATTTCATACTGCAAGATTTAGTTGACGAAACTGAAGGGTTCAGCGGGTCTGATTTGAAAGAAATGAGTAGAAATGCCGCTATTAGTTCAACTAGAGAATACATTAAAAATAACGTTAAAGATGGTAAATTAATAAACCCGGATAACAAATTTAATTTAAGACCATTACATTTAGAAGACTTTTTGAATAACAAACCATCAAAAGATATCTCTGGTGCTTTATGATAATGACAACAATGTATAATACCTCCTATTTATCATATACGATCCATTATTTATTAATTATTACTAATTTTGTTCTAAATCTGTATATTATCATGTTAGAAAACGATCCAGAAAGCTTTTAGATTTAATACTGACCATATATGTGAATAAAAGTGAATGTATCAAAACAGTAACAACAATACCTTGATTAACAAAGTATCTTTCCTTATCCTTCGAATTTTTTTCCTATTTGGGAAAGATAAAGCATGCGTTGATCTTAATCTAGGCCTCCTTTTGAATCAATATACCACGGAAGAGAAAGATATATGGATCTTCGAAGAGGTCAAGTTGCTATATATAAATAGAAGGAGAATGAATTGTATCGATTATATATGTGCCTGCATATTTAACAGATATTCTTGAATTCCCTTGTATATTTGTTTCTTTCTTTACATATCGAGTAGATTGAAACTTATATTTGATCAATTAGTGACATATCAAGAGAAGAGAAATGAAAAAAAGAATGGTCAAACAAATAAACAAAGTAAAAAAATAAGAGCTAGAGATTTTTTACTCGAAAATTTTTTAGAGCAAAAATTGTGAGTGGTGCACTTCTTTAATTAAGGGCTTTCCTCTCTCATTTTTTTTAGGATAAATTTAGAGTATAAAATTCAAATTAACTGATGGATTATAAAAGGAAGTAATAAAGGAACAGAAAGGAAAAAGAAACGCAGCATGGAAGAAGTGAAGATGAACAGAAAAAAACAAAAAAATATAAACGTTTCTAATTATATATAAGTAGTATATGACAAAAAACAACAAAATATGACAAGAACAAAAAGTCGAGAAAAGGTCCTTTATGCATATATACTGTCAACGGAGCCTCTCTCTATCTAATCTAAGGCAGCAACACCATCGGACTTCTTCTTGTTATAAACTATACTTTGAACATAAATGTAAGTAACAGTGGTGCCTCCAATGATTAAAGTGAAACCCAACAGTAGCAAGTTCAATGGAATTGGGTTCATGTTGAAAGTGTTATGGGTTAGCTTATCTAAATAACTTTGCAAGAAGTTGAAAACACCAGAAATGGTCATTATTGAGCCATAAACGGTACCGAATGTTTCAAATCCAAACACTTTAGCACAGTAATCAGAGACAGAAGTGTAGAAGAATGGTCTGTAACAAACAAACGTTAAAACATTCACCACACCCGCAAAGAATGAATGTTTAACTACACCTAATAAGCCAATGAAAATGGAAACTCCAAAGAGCGCAGCCATGACAACTGTTGTTGAGAAGCTATCCAAGAACATACCAACGAATGGGATGGAAATGACACCACCTAACGGTAATGCAATATCAAAAATCTTATTCAACTTCTCAGACTTCTTGTAAGAGCCAAATAAATAAGTGTATTGAGAGTTAATTGTAGCAACAAAATAGTTTAATCTTAACATTTGAATTGTGGCAAATAACCCCATTAGAACAAACCAATATGTTCTGAATTGATAAGAAGCTGGGAAACCATGCAAGATACCAAAGATTGAATTTGATGTGACAGATTTGTTGTTGATTTCTTCAATTTCTTCTTCAACGTAAGCTGATTTATAAGCATCACCAATTGAAGATCTTCTTTTAGCACCAGTTGAGAAAGGTGGAGCTTGACCTGGTAATAATGCAGTTGTTTCGTTTACAGTTTCGTGCAAATGAGATTCTTGAGCAAGTGCAGAAGCTAAGTTTGATTGTTCAGGAGTTGGGTTTGGAATTAAATCAGGTGGGGGAGTTAAGTAAGATTCCTTTGGCATAATGGTTAATTGAACAACAGTAATAAACAATGGAACAATTAAATATAACTTGTAGAAATTTTCTAAACTGAATAGAGTTGCGTTCTTTAGATAGAATATCTTATAGACCAAAAACACTGCTGATGAAGTATCGAACGCACCTGTTAACAATGCTAGAATTAAGCCTGATTTTTCAGGGAAAGCATTTGAAAGCTGGAAAGATGAAATGTAGGAGAATGGACCACCTAATGCCATCAAAGAATAGCCAATTAAATAAGGGTCGAATAAAGTGATACTCTTAGAATGGATGAAAATGATCGATGATAACAATAAACAGAACGCGCCAATTAAACCACAAACTCTTGGACCAAAAGTATCCAAAGTTCTACCAATGACTAAAGCAGAAACGTTAGTTAACACCGCACCAGCTGTGAACATCATGTTTAATTTTAAATCTTGAGTAGTACATTTGGCAACAAAGTCTTGGGTACCAATTTCCGGTTCATTAAAAGATAAAGCAGAAAATGCATTTGAGAACATTGTTTCTGTTGCTGATAATGTAGTATTAAAATCACAAACGTGAGAATAGACACCTTGGTCAACTAGTGTTGGTTTCAAGGCAGCGAATCCAAAGATGGGACCAGCACCAAACAGACACCAAACAACGGCACAAGAAACTTGAAGTATTCTTTTACTTTTAGTTTCTTCAAAAAAATACATGGCTGAATCGAATTGAATTGAATGGAGTTTTCAAAATATATGAATGAAAAGTACAAAGAAATAATTAAATGAAAATAGAGGTATGTAGGAAGGAGAACGGAGCAATTGAGTAAAATAAAAGTAGAGGAAAAGGAGAAAGGTGGGTTTATTTATATAAGAGAAAAGCGGACTGATAAGAAGATGCCAATTTCACAAGGATGACATAAGCGGATGTGGACAAGACCGAAAAATATTCCTAATTTTCATTCTTACACTATTTAGTTTTATTTTCACTTTCTTTTTATTCAGCTGCGTCATGTCAAATGATGGCTTTAGGCTTTTTGGTTCCGTTGTCCAGACGGCCGTTTACGAGGCTAGATGGGAAATTGTTGGTGTTCCAGATTGCTAATTGTTAAATGTTAATTTATAAAGAAAGAACAAACAAGCAAAGAATTGAGAAGATTCTTCTCTGATTGAAGTATATTTTATGCTTTGTAGTTTGTACTTGAGAACCTGGTGGGCTAATCGATCTATAACCTTGATGATGCGCAATGTGCTATATTGGTATTACAGTGAAATAAATGGGTTTACAACATCCAGCAAACATCAACTTCACCACCCTCTTTTAAGTAGTGTATCGCATTTTCGGGCTGCCGAAATTTTTGACATTTTTCAGGAGGGGCGGCAGAATCAGGGATAGCGGTGGAGCGGCTGTGAAGAATTGTTGTCCGCGGAAAACTCCGGAGGAAAAGGACTTGAAAAAAGGGGACCTACATCGACGGGTCGATTTAGTGAAGAGTTGATCGAGGTCGATTCACTTTTTGTGCGGCTCTGTTTTTGATTTGTTTTCGTTTTCGTTTTCGTTTTTGGTTGTCAACAGTCAACATTCAACTACTCTTAAATATGCCACTGATCCGTTTCTTCATGAGATTCGGTTTCAAATATTACAGACAACATATTAACTAGTGTACGCTCTAGCCGTAATAGAAAAATGAATCACACCTGTAAGTATCAACATACGATCATCTTTAACTCAGCTCGGTAACGTCTCTTTCTCTCCTCAAAACATCATACTGACAAAGACATAAAACATACATCGAATCTCTTTTCCTAACAGTTGAACTTCCTTCGCCTTCATCGGATATTATAACCTCTGTTAGATTTGTTTCTTCCTCAAATAATCTGTATGTGTCTTCTTTTGATGGTAGCTTGTCAATATACAACACTGATTCAGACTACTTACTGTCCACCTCTAACAGTAGCAACAACAACAGCAGCAACTTACTAATTGCACCATCGGATTCACTAATGAATGTATACAACACAAAATCGCCAATCTTATCAACAACAACAATAAATAACAAGATATATTCTGGTCAGGTAACAGGTAAAATAACGTGCATAGATATAAACAAGGACAAAATGTCTGAACTCCCCATCTCTCATCAACTTGGTGTACAAACTTTAAACACAAATTCCAGCAGAGGTTTAATAGTTTCTAGTTCTTGGGATAAAGTAATAAAACTTCAAGGTATCGAATCAAATAATGAATTAGTAAATGAAATAAAATTCACAGATCAGAAAATCAACGCCATTGATTCAAACGATAGTTTAGATCAGCTGCTTGTTTCGTTATCAAACAACAAAACTCATTTATACGATTTTAGAAATTTAAAACACCCCTTGAAAATATTCGATAATGGGTTTAATTACCAATGCAACAACATTAAATTTCTAAACAACAATGATGGTTTCATACAGAGCTCAATTGAAGGTAAATGTTCTTTGGAATTTTTCAACAATAACAACTTGTTAGATAACTATGTTTTTAAATGTCATAGGAAAAAACAAGTCGATCCAGTTAACAATGAAGATGAAGATTTAGTTAACCCTATACATTCCTTAATAATCTTGAATGAGTTTGAAAATAAGTTTCTAACGGGAGGTTCGGATTCATCGATTTGTCTTTGGGATTATAAAACTAGAAAACGGTTAAAACAGTATAAGAATTTTGCTAGTGATTTATCAATAATGGCACTGGATTACAATAATGATGCAGAATTGTTAGGGATAGGTTTAAGTGATGATTCTTTCAAGAATGTAGTTGGTTTAAATGATTTAGTTAATAGTACTCCATTTACCAAATCAAAATTGTTGGTTAAGTACAGGTTATAGAAATATGTGTGTTTTGAAAAACATGGAAATGACTGTTTATTTTCTCTCTCTCGTTTTACTTATTTATAGCGTTTCGTCTATATACGTCTATATACGATATATAAAATCTATATAACAAGTGTTCATGCCTTTTATAAATCAATAGTTTCTTCAGTACTAATAATTGGGTTCAAACTGAAATTTGACGATTCGCTACTCTTGTTCCGCCGGTGTCCTTGATTCGTACCATTATTGTCATCGTTACTTGAGTTTTCATTATTTTTTTTATCATTGTCATTACTATCGTTGTCATCATTCTCATCTTCCCAAACGGATCTAATACAGTATCTAGTCCATCTTCTTCTTCTAAATTCACCTCTTATTTTACCATCTCTTTTAGGGGAAGTTGAAGAACTAGGAAGTATTATATGGCTTTGTTGTTTATTGCTGGTGTTTACACCTAAACCTAGTCCATTATAATTGAATTTATTTTGATAATCATAACACCATTTCTCATCATCATCAATATCAATTAAATCATTCAAATAGTTTTCTTTAACCCATATATCGGGCTGTAAATCTAATATCCAACCTTCAACAGATTTATTAGAATCTTCAACATCAACAAATTTCCAACCTTTTGGAGGTTTTATACCTAGTAAATTAGGTGAGCCATCAATATAAATGTTGTTTAGTCTTCTATGGCAATTCAACGGAAATGGCTCATTTGTGAAACAAATCAATTGCCAATTGCGAGTTTCATTATTTAAACTTTGCAATTCAAAAATCTCCAACTGTTTCAATAGTTTAAATTCTTTTGAATTTAATTCCGAATTCAGTTTCAATTCCAATCTGTTTGTCAATGAAAGTAATTTCAACCTTGTCTCTTCCGAATAGAGCTTAGTCAACAAATAATCTCTATGATTCGGGTGAAACAAAATTAAAATTGTCCAAACGGTAATTATGGCAAATACTTTCAAGGTTGGTAAGAAAATCGTAAACACTAATGAACCATACAAGTTAATTAATATACCACTTATCAATAGCATGAAAAATATAAATATTGTTAAGTTTTCGTCTTTGAAATACAAATATTTGATAGTTAAATCAGTCACTATATCGTATCCAACGATATATAAAGTCATTCTATTTTGTAAATCTGTAACGTTTAAATAAAACTCTCTGCTTATTTCCGGAACAGGTTTAGGTAGTTCGATTTTATTCAGGGATGGACCTTCGTTTGGAATTGGATTGTTGTTCTGGAAAACGGTAGATTTATCAGAAGGATGTCTTTTCATATAAGCTGGAATTATGATTTCAAAACATACGTAGAATAAAGGTAGACTTAAAATCAAAATTGGTTTTAATATAATAAGCGTTACTAAATTCAAATAATTTAATGTGTAAATCGTATCTGACCAATTGAAAATTTCTACAATTTGATCCAGCATTTCAAATGGAACCGACAGTCTTGTTAATAACGAGACACTGTTTTTACTCATGGTGTTGATACTAAGCTGAGGACGCGATTTTTGTGCTTCTTTTCTAGCCAATATATTATTCAATTCAGATTCATCGTTTGTTGTTGTAGTTGGTAATGCCATTGTGATCAACCTTTCAATGAATTTATCGGTTAACTGATTAGTATATGACGTTGACGATGACGTCGATGAAGGCCCCTTATCTTTTGAAGAAGAAGAGTAAAACAAATCATCAAAAAATGAAGATGCTGCAGATTTTTTATTTATTGAATCGGAGGATTTTCTTCTCTCCATTTTTTCTTTTTTTGCATCTTTCAATGATGACCATAACGAACTATTTGAAGTTGATTTTGACATTCCATCGGACGTTAGTTTCTTCTTTGACAGTTGGCTTTGAGTAGATGCAGTTGGGGATTGGGTAGCGGGCAAAGAAGCAGGTGCCGTAGTACTGGTCACCTGGGCTAATGAGTCCCATGACGATAAGATATTGTTCACCACAGAGTCCATAGTTGATTAATCAATGATAAAATTTGGAAAATGTGGAGAAGTATTAAATTTTGAATATCATATGATATTAATAGATTGATCACTCGGGATAGAGGCTAATTGGTCGAAGCGATACTCAGTTGAAGGTATTGCTTTAAGCAGTGGGTAATAGATAGTTGGTGAATATTTGGTATGATAAGAAAAGAAAAGTGTAAAAGAGTATACTTACATTACATTCAGTGACTTAATATGAATAACTAGGTAATCTCAAACAGAACAACACCTGTTTGAATTCTCTTTGTTTTTCTTCCCCGGAAATCGACGCATGTGATTTTATTATCTAGGGGTCTATCGGCGCGTCTAATGACAGTTAGGATTTGTATCCCCATTTCCTGTGCACCTCAGTTCTGGCCAGAGATCCAGTTAATGACCTCCCCAAACCTGTCGTTGTTCTCATTATTGATGTCCTTCAAACTCACTATAAATAATCCCAAATCAAACATCAACTCAACACCATGCAAATACATTTTATCGTCTCTCAGCTCAATTCCAAAATAGTTGAGCATCATCTGGTGTTTATCATTACTACTGCTGATCTTCAAGTTCTTCAATTTCTTACTGTTGCTATTGCTACTGTTGCTGATGTTGTTGCTGTTATTGTTATTGACATTAGTAGATGATCCATTGTAGTTCCCGCTGATAGCTCTATTTTCTTTCACTTCGTTAATCATTGCTGATAGGTCTTTGCCTTTCAAAAGATCAATTTTGTTACAAAGAATCAGAATAGGTAGTTTATTGTGTTCGTTGTTTAAATTAATAACTTCAATTAACTTATTTCTAGAGATTTCAATAGTTTTTTCATCAGATATATCAATTGTATAGATGATTAAGTTAACTTGTTTGGAATTACCATAATTGAACTTGTTCGTTATGAGATCATTCCACAAATTATGATACTTGTATTGCCCTGATAAATCATATACTTTTAAGATTAATTTATGTTGGGATATTAAATTTTCTTGTTGTATGAACTTCCCACTTTTTGAGACAGATTCCATCATATTCTCCGATATTATCAATGGTGATGACTCGGTCGCTTCGTTGTTGTTCAGTTTCATTGATAACGTCCTCTTGTGGCTATTGTTATTGTTACTGCTGTATAAACTACCATTCTCCACGTCACTTGATTGTTTCAAACTTGGTATTGCTCCTGCACTCCTTAACGACGAGATCGATGACAACGATCTCAAGCGAGAGGGTTGCATCACAATTATTGGGTCAACTAATCTAATTGATGATGTCTCCATTCTTAAAGTGGGTACTGTTTCGTTTTTAACTTTGTTATGTTGTAACGCTTGAATCAAGCTTGTCTTTCCTGAATTCTGCAGTCCAATCAATAAAACGTTCATTTGATAATACTGAATACAAAGTTTATGAAGATGGTTGGGTTGTTAGTAACTCGTATGTTTCATGACGTAGGAACGCTGAACATTTGTGTTTGTACTTACCACCTGGGGCTTAAACCAGTCTATAACGCAATATAAACAGTTCATAATTGATTTAAATATCATATTTAGTAATAGTATTGTAGTTGTTACAATCTACCACACCATCAAAACAAAGAAACAGACAGACAGACAAAACTACATCAAAAATCGGTTTTAATTTCATATTAAAAAAACATTCATTCTTATTTTTGATTTCGGCTATAAAAAATATTTTCATCTTTTTAACAACTAAACCTGATTTCTTTATCTCTTTTTTTCTCCCTTTCAATTCCCAATCCAAGCAACATGTCTTTTAGAACAGTTCCAATAAATGAAACAAAGCTTTCATCACAAAAGAAAAAAGACTTATCGAATTTCAGATTCCCGAAAAGCTTTAATAAAGAAATCGATTACTCGATATTGAACAAACAGATTATCTCACATTACATAAATAAAAAGATAAACGAATTACTACCGGATGATGAGATCTTGATTGATTTTATAATAAATTTGGTGTTTGAAGAACATACTGCGCCAAAAGAACTATGTATTCAACTAATGTCATTCTTGAACGATGATACCATGCAATTTGTTGAAGAACTTTGGAGCTTGCTAATTTCAGCTCAAAATGATATCAATGGTATACCGATTGAACTGATTAAAGAAAGGGAAGAAATGTTGAAATTGAAGGATTTAAAAGATCGGGAGTGCAATAATATTAGAATTAAAAAGCAGGAGAGGTCGTTACCTTTAGGCCCGAGATCAAGAAACTACCAACAATCAAGGGACTCGACTCCAGCATCTAGGAAGTCTTCGGAGCCTCCAACATCTGGGTCAGTTTCACCAAATGTGGACTATAACCGAGAATATAACGAAAAATGGAAATCTAGGCTTACCAATAGAGAGCAAAGATATGATAGAGGTAAAAATAGCCACTCTAATCACTCAGATAGATCTAGATATTACAGAGATAGAGATTATAGAGATAGAAGTGACACCAGAGAAAGAAACCGTGGCAGAACGTATAGAGATGATAAGGATCTTGAAGGTAGATCAGACGCCAAACAGGGAAACCATAGATCCACAAATAGAGAAAGATCCCAAACACCACCACGTAGATCAATAAGAGAAAGATTACATACACCTATTGGACAGTCTACAAGAGAAAGATCTAAAACTCCTCCT
This sequence comes from Ogataea degrootiae, assembly GCA_019232045.1. Taxonomy (NCBI): domain Eukaryota; kingdom Fungi; phylum Ascomycota; class Pichiomycetes; order Pichiales; family Pichiaceae; genus Ogataea; species Ogataea degrootiae. The sequence continues at coordinate 27,773 of JAHDIT010000043.1, forward strand.
CGCAGATCATCTCCAAATGATGAAAAGTGATCAACTCCAAACCCACGTTCTCGTTCAACGACTCCAGAATCCATTATACATACAATATTCCCCCAAATAGAGCCTACATCACCAAGTAAACCAATGGTTAACAGCATCAGTTCAAAATCAGCAATAAAACATACAATTCCATCCAGCAATAATAACGACAACAATGACACAATAGTGGGATGAAAACGTTGCTTAATTTATGTGCAAGTATTCATCTGGATCATCGTCATATGGAAGACGAGAAAATATGGAGGAAGTTGACGTTGAAAAAAGCAGGTTGTTACGTTACCCCTTCCTCTCTTCTCAGCCTGCTTTCAAGAAAGATGATGAATAAGGTGTGTGTGTTTTTTTTTACATTAGGTCGTTAAACTTAAATACTGTGTATTCAATAAACTGGTGTATAGTAAAAAAAAGTTACAGAAAATAAATGACAAAGTAAATATATGCGTCTGTGGTTTCAATTAAACTATTTTTTACCACCAAATAACTTCTTCATAAACCCACCCTTTTTCTTTTCTTTGGAAGAAGAATTGATACTGGATGATGACCTAACTGTGCTCAATTGTGGGCTTGATCTTGATGGTAACAATTGTGGAATATCCGAAGCCATTGATGCACCAGCTTTTGATTTTTCGTGGGTATGACCGTACTTCGGATGTTTAATATCAAATTTCAAAGATGTTGAAGAACGAGGCTGACTTGAAACACCATTGTAAGAAGCTGAAGTCGTTGGAGAAAGAGAGGGCGATGTTGACGCTCTTTCTTTGCTGGAGTCAACGTGTATCATTGGTACGTTGAAAGTAGGGGTTGATTTTCCCTTGTGATTCAAAGTTGGCAGTGATGACGAGCCCTTAGGTTCATCCAACAACATTGATTTCTTTTTACCATATGATGGATCAGGTGCACCAGTGATAGTTCTCACCAATTTAGCACTTTCACCACCAGTTTTAGCACGTTCAGCAAGGTTCATACCGTAATTGTATGCAGCTTCAGAGACAATACATAACCAGTCTTTAAAAGTATCTTCGTTAAGGGGCTTATTTTTCCTTTCACTTAGATTCAGATAAATCTTGGCGTGAGATGTTAGCTGAATTCTATCAATGATTCTTTGTGGCACTGAAGTGTTGGGTGAAAACAGTTCATCTCTTTCGGCGAAATCTTCTTCATTATCAGCAATATCTCCGTCGTCGTCATCGTATAATCCGTCTTCAGAATCTTCAGAATCTTCAGAATCTTCAGAATCGTCCGATTCAATTGCCTCATCATTGACTGTTGGGTTGATCTTGTGTTCGTATTCTTTCAAAATATGGGCACCCATTGTAGTTTTCAACAATTCCGCTCTTTGATCTTCAAGCTCATAAAATCCAGCAAAATCTAGGTCTCGCAAGGTTTTTTGTTCTTCCTCTTCATCTACATCGTCACAGAGAACTTTTCTATTCAATGCTTTGAATAACTTATTTTCAAACAAATTCATATTTAATGACGGAACGATAATAACAGGAACGGGAAAATTCTTAACCAATCTATCAGTAATTCTTGAAGTGACCCAAGATCTAGTGGAGACAGCCAATGCCGGCTTGGCAGCAATGACAACAATAGAAGGTAGATACAAACTGTACATATCTTTCAGAACATCTTTTGTGCTACCAACTGCGAATTCAATGGTAATCTTGATAATCTTATTGGGATTTATAATCGCTAGAATATACTTCATTAAATTTTCAGTAACAATTTTAGCGTACTCAGGGGATTTTTTGATTCTATCATCAGACATCAACTTATGGTAGTCATTAGGAATGTCGAAACTTGAAACGCTGTTACTGTTATTTGGCTGATTGCTTCCACCACTAACTGACGAAAATCTTCTAGACAATGAAGAATTCAAACTAGGATTGATAGACGCAATAACAACCAAAGTATCCCCATCTTCTAGGAGTCTGTTACAACACCAATCGATTGAAACCCAGGTATGTTTACGTCCACTGATATAACACATGACACTTCTATTTGGTAATTTTGCTACTCTTGGTTTCAACTCGCCAGAACACAACTTATCAAACTCTTTATGTTTTTTGGTCAACGTACAAGCATCATGGGTAATTATAGGTTCTGTTGGATAATGTCTAGCATTCAGACCGCTCCGTCTTAAACCTCTAATTGGCGAAACTGAACCCAGTCTATTTCCCAGTGGTGATAGACTTCTTTCCTTGTTTCCTGTTCTAGGTGATAAATCTCTATCGGAAGGTGATCTACCTCTGGAATCTTTATAACTTCCACCGGGTGATGGATCTCTAGTCCCGGTGGAAGGACCCCAACCACCAGCGTCTAGTAATTGTTGTTTTCTGTTGCTTCTATCATGATACATACCAAACTCGTAATCAAATTGATCATCATCCGAAAGAAAGCCCGGCTCATGCTCGTTTAGATATTTGATGTTGACGGTATCAAATGAAACTCTAGTTTGAAAATTTCCAGTTTCATGTGGCTTTGAATTATTTTGAGCATTATTTAAAGCAGCAGTGGAGGGAAGGTTTGATGAAGGCGATTTTTTCAGGGAGCTTTTTGAGATGTTTCGACTTCTAGAAGCTTCCCTTGAAGACATTTGAGAATCAGCTGATAAATGGTTTAGTAGTCCTTTTGGATCAATTGGTTTTAAATTCTTTAAGTTTTTATGTTTCAGAAAAACGGTCTTATAGGCAGGTTTCTCCAATGTTTCTTTATTCATTTCATAGGTACCATTGCCAGAATGTGTCAAGGTCTTAGTCAATAGAGACATATTTGGCTTAGTGTATTCGTAAAAAGAACCTTTTCTACCAGATTGTGACGTTGTATTTGCATCCAAAGAAGCCTTAGACTTAGTATATAACCCCGGAGGTGGACTTTGTGCTAGCATGCTATTGGTACTGGCCCTAAAACCTGAAGTAAGATCACTGCCATTTGTTTGACTGTAGGATTTTGATTTTGATAATTTAGATTGATGATTGAAATAATCTTCTGGATTAAAGGATGATCTTCTTCTCCCAGCCATTATGTGTCTTTTGTAATAAAGTTGTACCTGAGATAAATATGTATATGTATTGTATATGTATATGTGTGTTACTTTATTCAGAATGAATCAGTTGAACTACGTCTAATTGAAGGTATTAAAAGATGTGAAAACAGATAGAGGAAAAACGAAAAAAGCAATTGTGTGTAGTAAAAGTGTATATTAAAATGTATAAATATATTGTGTAGGGGTATTAACTATCCGATTGATGGTCTAAACTGACATTTGAATAGGAAGAAACAAGGAGAAGTGAAAGAAATAGTTAGAAGGGGTCAATTCTATTGGATAATTGATAAGACCCTGCAGCCATCTGTCATCTGCCATTTTGGAAAAAAAAAGGCGGCTCGGCACCATGCAAGATAAAAACACCTTTACACACTTATTCTCTCAGTATACAATTTAGTATATAATTTAGGATATAGGATGTTATAAAGCATTGCTATACTGGTTATTTAATCATAGGATAGGATAAATACACAAATAGGTAGACACATCATCATTATCAACCTTGACTATTTACAGCCAACTCCATGATCAACCGGGTAGCCAAGTGTAGGAATGGATAAGCACTGAAGGACGAGATTTGTTCCTGTTCTTCATCATCAACAATTTCTTCGTCTACATCGTCGTCATTCTTCTTTTTTGATTCCCAACCATCAAACTTGAAATCAACCAAGTAGTTATTTGGTTCCAATTGGAATAATTGAATTTGCATCTTCATTAAATCAGGGACTAAGTCACCATTAGCAATTATAGTAGCATCTTCATTTACTTGCGCTTTGGATTGCTGATCAACTGGTGAATATCTCCATCTAACTTTAATAGTCCATAATTCTTCTTCAGAAGGTCTGACCCATTCAGCCCCCAAGTTTTTCAAAGCTCTGTAAATTTCACCCATCACATCCAATGGATAAGATCTTGATCTTATACCGAAATGCCATCTAGTTTTAGATTTTTTGGTTGTTATTGGTTGAACAGACGCTAGTTCAGGGTAACTTTGAATCATATAAGCTCTATGAATTTGTGGTAAAGAAGACGGTAAGATTGCGATCGTAGAATTTGGTGTATAAGGTGTAGATAGTTCTTGCTGGGCATATTCCAAACCCGTTGGTGTTCTCCAACTTTGGTTATTTGAATTTTCAAACTGGTTGTGTGTTTTGTCTGAATTATCGATTTTTTCTTGCTTTTTGATATCATCAACCAACACCCTGTTATTTTTCATCAATTCGTAACTATCCAAAATTTCTTCGGTTTCGGGTCTACGTCCAATCTTAATAGCATCAATAATTTCCGCCTTACTGAAACCCATTGCAATTGTTAAAGCATTCACGACATCTTCATCAAGATTATCCAAAGAAATCTTGAAAGAACTGCTTAAATCGTTAGAAGATTTTAGATATTCAGGGAACTCAACTTTGAACCATTCATCTTCCATAATTTCGTGCATTGTAATTCTGTTCAATGGGTTGACAACTAACATTTTGGTTAATAAATTCTTAGCGCCGGTTGATAAATCGTGTGGTAAAGTGTAAACACCATTACTAATTTTCTTGAATAAAGCAGGAATCAATTCGTCATCAAATGGTAATCTACCACATAACATAACGTATAATATAACACCGCAGGACCAAACATCAACTTCGGGTCCAGCGTATAATTTACCAGAGATAACTTCAGGTGCCGCATAATTTGGAGAACCGCAGCTTGTCTTTAAGAAGTTGCCATCAGTCATGATATTACTCAATCCAAAATCGGCAATTTTAACGTTCAATTGATCATCTAATAACAAATTTTCAGGTTTCAAATCTCTATGGACAATCTTATGTGAGTGACAGTAATCAACGGCAGCAATGATTTGTTGAAAAAATCTTCTAGCATCGTTCTCTTGCATTCTACCGTGCTGAATGATATAATCAAATAATTCTTTACCTGCATATTCAATAACCATAATAATTTCTTCCTTGGATTTAATAACGTCATATAACTTAATGATATGAGGATGTTTCAATAGTCTCAAGTATGAAATTTCTCTTTCAATTCTACCTTGCATGTCTGATTTCGATAGTGTTTTTCTGTTGATGATTTTTAAAGCCACTCTTTGCCCGGTAGTTGTATGATAAGCAAGTTTCACTTTACCAAAAGAACCTTCACCTAAAGTTTTAACAATTTGGTACTTACCAATTCTGTTACTTGGGTTTGGTTGTTGTTCAGCCCCATGGTGGTGGTGATGATGGCGTTCCTGCGATTGCTGATGTTGTTGCTGTTGCTGTTGTTGATAATTGTATTGATCTGACATGTTCGATTTGTGTGTAGCTGTAAGTTCCAAAATGTAGTTAGTAAAGACAATTTCGGTGTCAATTGTGAGTCTGGTATTCCCAAGTTATGATGATGGCTTATTCCCATAATAAAAGCCAGATAGTTTGTGGTTGTGTGTCTTAATTCGATGACCAAAACAAATTGCTGTGGAGATCATTTAATTTATTTGAAAGGCACACGACTATTTACGCCATCTGCGTCAATGAAGTTGTGGTAAATAACACAGGTTAGGGTGTAGCGAATTAAGTAAATGACTACAATTATAATTAGACTAAAACGCTATACATCACCAAATTATTTAACGGGTTCTAATAATACCAGCAGCCATCAAAACTGCAATCTTCTCATAAACAGCAGGGTTTTTCATATGTTCTTGTAAAGCAGCAGGATTGTTTTGGGCTTGTTGTAGAATGGAGTTCATAACAGGGTCTCTCAAAATTTCAACAACTTCGGGGTCCTGTTGGATTCTTGCCATGGTTTCATCATAAGTTTCGCCGTCTAAAGGAGCAAATCTTAATCCCATTGCCTTCTGGTATAGCTGATCAATTTCTTGAATGTTGGCTGGGGTTAAAACAGACTTGTCTAAAGCTTTAGCCTTTGATAAAGTATCCAAACAATTCTTATAATCCTTCATGGCAATTTCAGCGTTTGCCTTCCTCATGTAAGCCCGGATGAAATTTGGGTCTAATTTGATAGCAGTTTCACAGTCTTTAACGGCATCTGGGAATGACATCAATTTGGCTAATGCAGCTGCCCTGTTTGAGTAACCTCTAACATCAGATGGATCTCTTTTGATCATTTCGGTGTATGAACTGACAGCTGCTGGCCAGTCACCCTTTGTGAAGTTATCTTTACCTTCTGATCTGGCAGCCTCAGCCTTATCCTTGTCAATGTACGATTCTGTCTCTCTTTTTTTCAATTCTTTGGTAGTTGATCTTAACTTATTTAAAACATCAGGGGTTCTATGCTCGGTTAATGATTTTTCAAAGTATTCACAAGCTTTTGCCAAATCATCTTTCTTCAAATATGTGTTACCAATTCGAGCAAATGATTTAGCGACTAATTTATAGTCGGCTCTCATTTCTCTACCTTCTTCAACGGCGAGGAAACAAGTTTCAATTGTCTTATCATAGTCACCTTTTTCAAATTCAGCAGCAGCTCTGTTATTTAAGTACGTAATATCTTTAAATGTCTCATAAGCTTTATCATATAATTCAATTGCTTCGTCAAATTTTCTTGACTTGTATAATATATTGGCTTCAGCTTTGAAAGTATCAGCCTTAGCCTTTAAGTCAGCGGATTTATCCTTTGGTTCTTCTTCATCTTCAGGAACAGAAACTTCGGGATCAGCATCCTTCATTTCAGTATCCATTGATGCAGGGGTTGTGGTTGACGGTTCTGGAGCCTTTGAAGCAGAAGCCATCTCTTCTTGGGCACCAGGAGGTCCGGTACTGTTCAAGTCAACGCCTAAAATAGCAGCAACAACGGTCATTAATCTTGGGTCACTGAACATTTCAGTAGAGACAGATGCTGGGTTAGATTGCAATTGTGAAACTTTTTGAACAATTGCTGGGTCCTTCATTAAATCAGCCGTCTTGGGATTCACCTTCAATTTGTTAATTAAGTTTGGATCAGAGAAAATCTTACCCATACCCATAGCTGGATTATTTTCAGCAGCTAAAGCATCTTGAACAGATTGTAAACCATTCTTGGCCATAGCATTGGTTGGTTCTAATTCAAGAGCTTTTTGGTATGATTTCAAGGCAGCATCAAGATCGGATAGACCATATTCAGCAGCAGCGACTCTGTTGTAGCCTTTAGCCCAAGTTGGATTAATCTTAACACACTCATTGGCATCCTTTAAAGCATTTTCATAATCTTTTAGGGAGGCATAGGAAGCTGATCTATTTGAATATAAAACATGATTTGGGGTCTCAGAGGCATCAATTGCCTTTGTGAAAAATTCAATTGCTTTTCCGAAATCTTTAGCTGAGAAGGCAGCATTACCTTGTGCTTTAAATTCGTCGGCAGACATCGTATGTATGATTGTTGATTTGAATTGAGTTGATTGTGGTGTGAAAAGAAAATCTCTGTTTTCGATCAACTTATCATCTTTTATATATTTAAATCAGTAATAGATAAGTTGGACGTTTTCTTCCAGAAACTTCCTCAAATTACATCGATGACATAATCTTAAGTTGAGTAAGTCACATTACACTAATCACGTGATTGACGTTTTCTACACAGCCTTTAAAATAATTTTTCAACTGCTATTTTTCTATTCATTAAATCTTTTCAGATTTAGAAATCACATAGATACATAGATATGTATCTTCTTTAGTTTAACATTACAGCATATTTTCTAACATTTAGTAAGATCAAACGACAAGAACTACAGAATGTCTGATTTTGATGCTGACACCGAGAACTTTGAATCTTGGTTGAAAGAACACTACACCTACATTTCCCCCAAGTTTACAATATCAGATTTGAGATCTTTACACCAAGGCCGTGGACTAATCGCTAATCAAGAGATAGAAAAAGATGAAATTTTATTTGAATTATCAAGAGATTCAATTTTGAATGTTTCGACATCGAAACTAACAACATTGAAGGAATCAAACAAAGAAATATTGTATAGTTTAAATCAATGGGAATCTTTAATTCTATGTTTGTCGTATGAATTAATGATTGGTGAAGATTCCAAATGGTTCAAGTATTTCAAAGTTTTGCCTTACGAATTCAATTCATTAATGTTTTGGAGTGATGAAGAATTGAGTAATTTGAAGCCTTCAAATGTTTTGCATAGAATCGGTAAAGCTGAAGCTGAATCAATGTACCACAAACTATGTCCTAGATACTGTGAAGAGCTAGCTGTTCCTCAATTAACTAAATTTCTAACGTTAGAAAAGTTCCATATTGTGGCAAGTTTAATTATGAGTTACTCATTTGACGTTGATCATCCTGAAGAGGTTGAAGAAGAATATGGTAATGAGGAAGGGCGAGAAGAACAAGAACAAGAAGAAGTACAAGAAGAAGAAGAAGAAGAAGAAGAAGAGCACGAGCATGGCCACGAGCACGACCATGACAAAAAGGAAGATGAAGAAGAAGAAATAGAACGAGATTCGATAGAAAGAGATCTTTACTTTAAATCCATGGTTCCGTTAGCAGACACATTAAATGCAAATACAACTTTATTCAACGCAACGCTAAACTACGAAAATCAAAAATTAGTTATGATCTCAACTAAAGAGATTAGTAAGAATGAGCAAATTTTCAATATTTACGGGGAATTACCGAACTCTGAAATTTTACGTAAGTATGGCTACTTAGAATTACCATGTTCTAACTTTGAATTTACTGAATTAAACATTGAAATAATAAAAGAATTTTACAAAGAACAAAAACTTGATAAAAGTTTTGTTGATCCTGAACTATTGATTAACAGAATAATTGAAATAATTGATAATTCTGAATATTTGGATGAAACTTTGGAAGATTCCGAAGGTGGGATTGTGTTACCAACTTATGAGGTTTTCAATAATGGTGAAGTTTTAATGGAATTAACGTTGTTGAATTTGATTCTATCAACTTTATATGAATCCTTCAAAATTGATTCCAAATGGTTTAGAAAATTGTACAAATCAATAAAAGATGATTCTGGTGCTAGTGGTTTTGAAAATTTCGTTCATAGATGTATTTTAAAATCTTACCAGTTGTTAGAAAGTAATATGCTAACAAGGACAAGTTCATCAAATTTGAAAAACTTAATTAGTTTAAAGTTGAACCAATATCCAGAGTGGATTACTGGTGAGAATGGATTTGAAATACCTGAAAATTATGATAATTTTACAAGATCGCAATTATCCAATATTATTTTAAAGAATGAAGTTAATTGTTTGATTAAATTCTTGAGTGTTAGTAATCATACTGGAAAAGAAGAAGGTTTCAAATTCAAAATTATTGATGATGAAAAATTATTAAACAATGTTTTGAAAAGGAAATTAGAATCGGATTCAAAGAAGAGAAACAAAAAACAAAAGATTAGATTATAGCAAATTTAGAATTTAGAATTTAGTTTGGAAACTTATTGTTTTAATAAATGATTAAAAACTGGATCAACCATCGGATTAAATTAACTTTTAAGAAAAACATAAAGTTACATATATATATACATATATCCCAAAAATAAAATTGTAATTGTCTAATGCATTAAACGCTATTAGTGTCGTTAAACTTTTCATTAAATATTAGTTCACCAGAACTTTGCCTATCGTCATTCTCGTCTTCTTCGCATGTATTATAACACGAAGACTTTTCTTGCCTGTATATTTTACTAGATCAACACCCAACCCATTAATATCACTGTCCTTATCATCAGATATAATAACGAATTCATCCTGTTCTTTGGTAAAAAATGTTTGTTCTCCATTTTTGCTAGTCGTTATAGAGGATGGAACCCTCGATAGTATCATTGAAGATTCAGTTCTTGCGTTTTGATCAACTGCAACCACAGTGGAATCAAATTCTTCATCCAATGAACTATCTTTAACGACATTTGCTGAACTATACACGTTTTTTGGAGATTCCATGTTTGGACGTGATCTGAACACTTCGAAACCCTTACCAGTTGCTTCTAAACAATTGTTCTTCTTCTTACCAATTATTTTTTTGCCAAGTTTCATGATTAATACACCAGGTTGGTGATGATGGTGGTTATTTTCTTTCTCGTTACTCTTTTCTTGAGTTTCATCGTTTATATTATTCAAACTCTTCAAATTCTTTTCTCTTTGTATAGTAACATTCGCTATATCCAATTTTTTACCTCTATCATCCCATAGTCTCTTGACATCGGGATCAGGCTGTAGTACTCTATGTGCATTGTAATAAATATCAACTTCTCTTGATGCCCAATCCCTTCTACTGTTACTGCTGTTATTGTAATTGTTTGATTTCATGAAATTTCCAAAAGTATTGGACGTTATTGGGCTTGGCTTCAAGGTATCGGTTGACAAAAATGAATGATTTAATGACATTCCTGGCAACACTCTTTGATCAGTCAATTGAATCTCACTTGAGTTTAAGCTGAATACAACAGATACAGTTTTTTTAACTTCTGATGATTGTGAAACAGATTCGTGACCGAATTCATCAGTGCGGGGGTTATTATTTTCGAAGTCGATATCGTTTATATCATTATTGCAGCCCTTTCTGTCATTGCTATCAAAGAAGCTGAACGATGAAATACTATTGCCGTTGCTGAAATAAGGTGAATTTAAGTTAAAACTGTAACCTGTATCATCTAATAGTGGTAGCTCGATATGATCACCTTTCTCTCTATAATCAGGAATATCAGTACCTTTTTTACCATGTTTATAATTGAAATATAGTTTAATTGATAGAATCAAGTTTTGTAAAGTTGGAACAAGATAAATGAAAACAATGACAATCAAATGAATAATCAAGATACCCCAAATTAATCTTGTTCGAACAGTTTCAGAAATATTCAGCGAATAAATAAACGGTAAATGTAAAATTGAAATCATAATCTTTGCTAAAGAACCCGCAACTTTATTTCTATTCATTCTTGTATTTGAATAATATGGTTTGCAAATCAATAATAGACACAAATAAATAAACTGACTAATAATAATAACTGAAATTTGCGCAGTAGCACTCGATTGTAAACAGCCAATCGAAATACAGAACAGTACCATTTCTAAATAGTCAATTATAATAAATGAAACTCTACTTGTCTTGAAAACGGCATACAGCCAACTCCAAACTAAAATCACATTCAAAGATTTGTACATCATTTCTCTGCCTCTTTTGGTAATCAAAAATCGTATTGTGTAGTAAGTTATCAAAGCAATGAATATTGATAGGAAAACTGAAGATGTAGCAATACTCCAAACATGATACATTGGATACGATGGGCCACCGTAGGGATTATTTTTAACAGTTGTTAATAGGTATAAACCATGAATTAAAAAAGGTATGAAACCAGCTTTCATAAATGCAGATATAATAAGCGACAAACAGCACATAAAAGAATTTTTCAAAAACTTCTTTAAAGTTGGTCTTTTCGTTTTTGTTCTAATAAAAGTTAAGAGTAAAAGTAACACCTGATAAACAAAAATTGAAATTGAAATATAGATTGATATGTTGATTAAAAAATACTTCCAATTGTGGGTCGCCAAATCATCTCCTGACCAGTTACTAATTGCTTTCAAACCAGCTGTATAAATAGTTTGATAAACATTTTTGACAGATGTAGCAGGAATACCATTCGTAGTCTTTAAAAATGCAAACCATCTAATTGAAGTAATTAAAGGTGGAAAAAATCCGGGATATTGTAAATTTAATGCAGCCATAAAGAAAACATATTGCATATAATGCATGAAATCAACATAACCGGGATTAACTTGATTCAATAGAGGAGCATTATAGATAACTGAAGCGCTGAATAGAAATGGGTCATCAGAATCTTGATATGGCGAAAGAATTAAACTCAACATATTGCTAGCAAAGATTAAACCAAGTAAGGAGGCTGAAAAATATGTTAAGAATTTAGGTAATGAATCTTTTTGAGTAGTACTGACATAAGATCCCGTACATCCAATAACTGTATGATCCAAGTCTGCAGAAACTAAAATAACTTGAAGATGGTGGGAACCAAAAGGGGAGCTTTCTTGAATCATTATGGGGAATGTAATAATAATTTCATTGTTTTTGTAAATCGGACAAGTACCTAAATTGTTACTGTTAGATACAGAGACCATTCCAATTGTAGGTGGACCAACACCAGATGAATTTGCTTCTGGAACAACGGTTTCTGGAGCACCATACGTATCCGTAATCAAATTTCTCGGTAGAATTCTCTTTTGAATCCCTACAGGGACAAAATCAGGGTCTGGAGGAAGATCATCTGACTCATCATCATCATCATTAGCGTCATCACTTTCGTCATCAACCACTAAAACTGTATTACTATTCCATACCGTACTTGTTATTAAACGGGTTGATCGTGCATATCCACTACCTGTTGTTAAAGAAATGGAAGCTAATGATGTCATAGTGGTTAATCGGCTTGAATTGTACGTGGACATGGTATAATGTTTTGAATTTGTTGTTGAATTTTTGTTCGCTAAAGATGAAGTTGTCGCAGTTGAAGCCGGACCAGATTTTGATATATTTGCAGAAGCCGTAGCAATGTTCGAATTTGAAGAAATACCCTGGAAAACCCCATTTGGAACAAGGTATTGGGTGGAATGATCAACCTGGGCGTAGTCGCACAATCTAAAGTAATCATCAACAATAACTTCGTCAACGTATTTCAAGATCAAATGCATCGTTGTAAACATATTAGTAGTCGAATTGACATCTGTTATATTCTGTAACGCAAATGCACGTAACTGAAATTCCATCAATCCGATATCTTTATCATATGAGACATTTGTTAAAAAATTTGTAAATTGGAAATTTGTTTCGTTGAAAGTTAATGACGGCCCTGGTGAACATTGGGAAGATCGCACAAATGCTGAATATGATGAATTCATAAAAGATAAGAGAAGTATAAGTATTGAACGTTATGGGTATTGAAATCATGTTACGGTATGTAGTGTAATGTGTTGGAAAAGGTAATGGTTTTAAAATGGAATGCGAGTTATCAGAGCCCTTGTAAGAGGTTGGTGTATCAGTATGGGTATCTGTAAGTGTATTTGTAGGTGCCCATGTGGGTATAGGTGTGGGTATGGGTATGCGAGTGGGTATTTATATAAGTTGTACGGAATTGTATATTTTGCTTCTACCCCCCTTCAAAAGAACCATTTTTTTATGTTTAAATTAAAACAAAGGAATTTAGGTCTATTTGAATTCGATGTTGTTTTATATTTTTTGTGTTTCATTTATCAAATCGACGCTAGAAATGCGTCTATTTGATTCTTCCATTTACAACACTCTGATTGTTGTTTGTTGTTTGCTTGTTCTCTTACCTTATCTTTCAACTGAATACTGTAGCTAACTGTCTATATTTACAAGAGGTCTATAAACAAAATCTATATACATAAAAAGTAACACATATACACACTAAGATATATTGCTCATTGAATATTCAAAAATACTAAAGAATACAACCGTTGTAGTCATACTTCTAATGGCACTTGGGCCCATGCCTTTATATATTTCTCTGGTCGGCAACCTTTTCAAGATTGAAACCAAACTTGGATGTTCGACAGAAATCGATTTCTTTCTGAGAAGACCACTATTATCTTTATTAAGTTCCATTGATTTCAATATATTCCCAACAACATCCCTTTGATATTGTGATTTAATAGTGTCAATCGGATAAACTGCAACACAAGCAAATGTACCTGCAAATGCACCAGCCAGTGGAATAGAAGCTAAGTCAATTGATTTCTTGCGCCAATCGTTATCATCAAAAAAGTGTTCACCTTTAGATTTGATTATTAATTTGACAGTTTCATAAGAACCATAAAACAGGCCGGATGATAAGCTATCTCTTAGAAGGTGGTATCTAAACCCCGAATACAATCCTGAGTAACCTTGATATTTAGCTATCATTCTACCAACCTGAAGGATAGTATTTGGTAATTTGTTATTTGTTGTAGTAGTGTTTATATTTTTATGATTTGAATGATCAGCTAATATAAGAATTTGAGAGGAGATCTTGGTTAGTTCAAAGGGGCATGCAAAACAACTAACCATACAGCCTGATATCCAGCCTGTTATCAAAGCAACAGGAATATTATTTAAAACCTTATCAAAATTTTGCTGTTTTGAATCAACTATGTCTGACAGCGGTCTCCTCTTAACAATTGGCGAATCCCCCCAAATTGAATGACCAATTAGCGTTATACATGGTTTCGCATGGGTATACATACTTACACCAAAAGATCTTGCACAAGAAGCTGAAATTAAAGGTGCTGATAAACCTCTAAATAGACCTTTAACACCTTCTTGATAGATTGTTGACCTTAAACAATCAAATGAATTTGTGAAATGATAGGTTTGCATTCTAGTTTTTAAAGAATCTAATGGGAATCCAAGGGTTGTTGAAACAGTTGAAGAAGCAAATGAAATAATTGCAGTTTTATAAGGCGATAATATTTTGGGGAAACGGAAAAGTGGATCTGGGTGGGGTGAGATTGTACCAGTGATGGCAGGGATGTGATTAACCATCGGATCGTCCTTTTGCGGATCTATGGGAGATGCTGGTTTATTCATCGTACATAGAGGTATAAATCAATTGAATAATTATAGAAATGGATAGTATATTACGGAAAAATAAAGGTACAGAGGCATGGTATAGGACAATTGAAACGGAGATCTGTTATCTCTCCTGCTTTACTACCTGTTTAAAATGTTAATAAAAATTGAAATTAATTTATAAGAATCTAAAGGCTGTGAATCAAATGGTTCAAAGTGAGAAAATTCTTGAATTGGTTTCGAACTCCGAGACAGTGTTCGTGGGCATTGCGTTTGTTTGTCGATGTGTTTGCCATTGTACGTGTGAATCTAGTGGTATATCATAAGTGTACTGCATAAGTCATCAGCTGTCACAGCTGTCAAATAAATACAAAATCCTGTTGTTTATTGGGCAGTCAATCAATCACACTCGTAGACACTTTACTAATCAAAATGAGATGATTCACATGAGTCAATTAATTAAAGACACTGCGCCATATTGTGCACGCCACGTTTGATAGAGTGGCTGGTTAGAGTAAAAAAATAGAAGGGATAACAAGTGATTACCCATTTGTTTTGTTAGATACGAAACAATGAAGAAGAAAGAAAATAAATAACAACTAATGTTTCAGAAGATTCACTTTCAATTTTTTTTTTCAACCTCGAAGATTACAACACATAAAGATTTGACTATGATACCAGTATCTTATTCAGCTGATATCAATCGACCAATTCCAATCAAAAACTCAACTTGGAAGTTAACGAAATATAGCAAATAGGACATAATAACACATTAAAATGAAAGACAAGAGATGACCGAAAATGACCGCCGACCTCTTCTCTCTCGTCAAAGGGGCCAAATTATATCCTGGAAGTGTTTGCCAACGCGCCGGACTCACCAGCACGCTTATTACAATAATGTTCATCCCATTTTCATGCAACCTTAATTGAATCATACATACACTGGCATATTCAGTACTCGGAGAAGTTTATCCTAAATTAGCAATACCTTGTAGGAAAAACATAGAAGTAGTGTTCTGTCTTAGAATAATATTGTTATCACATATTTACTATATTCAGACTTTAATGAGTATCACCTACACACATATATTTAGATACAAACGGCCAGCATCCACACCTCACTTCACATATCAATCGTATCTTTAAAACTTAAGATATCATTAAATCTCAAACCATTAACATCAATATCATCTCCATCATCGTCATCATTATTATTCAACATTACTATATCTCCATCTTTATCATCGATGTTCTTATCGCTGTTTATGAAGTGCAAACAATTGTCATTGTGTGAATTATCGTGTTGAGTATCAACTTCACAATCTTCAACGCCATCATCTTGTTCGCAGTCTTCATTTGCAGCTAATGTTGCTGATTCGTTTATATTATTGCAACAGGTTGGTTTGCCGTCCTTTGAAGCTATCAAAATTAACCCTTTTAATCTAATTGATTTAACTAAATCCGGGCAAATTTTTAGAATAATATTTGGAACTATAATACCTAGTAAATTGTTCGAAGTTGCAAAACTAACACTTAATTTAATTGATCTTGTTAATTTATCTTGGAATTTCAAATGATTTAAATATTCCGTTGACTCTTTATTTATTGAGTCTATATTATTAATATTTAAGTCCAAATTGTTATTTAAATTGTTTCGATTGTTATTTGATGATGTGTTTTTTTCATCTATGATTTTTAAACCATTTGACGTGCATGAAATAAATTTATTTGAAATCTTTGAATATTGTAAACCATTCATATTGTACAAGACTGGATAGTTTGGCTGTTTCCAATTCAAAATCGTACAAACTGTTGAATTATCAGATGATAAAATTAATGATCTATTGTTATTCGATAATCTTAGATTTCTAACATGTGAAAAGACATCGTTCAAAATTAAATCAATGAAGTTATTCAATATATTGCTTGTTAACGGATTTAAATCAAATTCCTGGCATTTAGAGACTAGTCTCCTTGATGAAATTGAATAATACTTCAGGTTCAAATATTCAAATTCATAAATTGAAGGGTAGAAAATTTCAATATTCAATGAAATCTCAATTGAAATTAATTTTAGGAAAGTTGACAATGGTAAATATAGTTTATTCAATAAATTTTCAAAATTCTTCTTATAATTTAAATCTTTTGACTTTAAATGCTTCAACTCAGTTAATAAAGCCTCGTATTTATCCTGATCTTTATACAATAAAGATTTCAATTCATCATAATTGAAAGTGCAAACTGGTAATGAAATTCCATTGAAATTAACTTTCCAATTTGGACAGACAACTGGTGTACCATCGCTTAATAAACAAACTTTAACACGGAAATACTCTCCACTTAAAGATGATGCAGTAACAAATGAAATTGATTTAACAGTTGTTGTAGTAGTCTTGGCGGCTGTAGCTGCTGATGATGATTTCCAATAAGTATCATACATTGAAATCTCTAGCGGTAATCCAGAATATGGATAAACAATCTCATAGTCGAATTTCAAAGAACCAATATTTCTTAGTCGAATGTCATACAACGCTAATTCTAAATCACCATTTAGTTTGGAACCCACACCGGGGAAAGAGTTGGCAAACATTGACGAAGATAGAGTGGACTTGGCAATCAATCTTGTACCAAAAGTTGGGAACAATTCAAAATCAATTAAGAAGTCATCAAATGAATCAGTTTGAAAAGTAATCGATTTTTCATTAGCTAATATTGGCAACAATAAATTTCTAGGTATTAAATCATTTTTGTCACACCTGATTGTTATTCTACCAGGAATTGAAGTCAAAAAAGTATCTGAATTCAATTTGATCGAATTTCTATTTGTATAAAACGAAAGTTTCAAAAAAATCTTCTTTTCCAAGAAATTATGACCATATTTTCTTAATGGTATGATTGGTGGTGGTAACGATAAATCGGGTATCATATCAATATTAGAATTGTCTAATAAACCCATAATCATTGGATCCGTTTTAACAAATGTCAATTGCGGGGCTTTTGGAGGAATCAGTTGCTGTTGAGGAGGTGTAGGAGGCGGCAGAGGTGCTAGTAATCTTTGCCTTTTCTTTTCCTCTTCAATTGATTCAATTAGAACGTTTAAAACTTCAACATTACCTTCCCAAATGGCATAATAAAGCGGATTGGAACCATCTTCATCTTTCAAGTTGAAATCCGCGTTATTTTCAATTAATTTCTTAGTTGTTGACTGGAAACCTTTGGTAGCACTATAAAAGATTGGAGACCACTTGTTCAATTTATCAAGTTGATTAACATCGGCACCATATTTTAATAACAACGGAATTAGATCATCATGGCCTGATGATGCAACGATATGTAAAGGTAATAAGCCTTCAGCATTACTTTGGAAAGATTTAGTTAATAACCTTTTCGATTTAGCGTCTTCAGGAGTGAAAAACTTAGATAGTAATAGCTCAACAATCTTGATGTTACCTGTTTTACAAGCAACGTTTAACGGTAAATACTTTGGTTTTAAATCATCTTGTAATGGGAAGCCATTTGAACCATACTCTAGTAAAATATCAACAATGGAAACATGATTATGAATGATAGCCATTAATAAAGGAGAAATTGATTCGTTATCCATTGCATCTAAATTTTTGATATTTGAAGAGTTTTTCAAGATCAGTAACAATAAATCATCTCTACCAATTTCAGTTATGTAATGTAAACAAGTTCTACCAGTAATGTCTTTTAAATTTATATCAATATTTGATTTTAAGCATAACTCAACAATTGAATTTCTACCTGTTTTACAAGATGAAGCTTCATGTAAACAAGATCTGCCGTTTAAATCGTCAATTAAATTTAAATCAATATAATCTTGGAAAATGTCATAGAAATTTTCTAGTGAATGATCAGGAATTTGTGAATTTGAAATTAATAGCATGAAAACTTTTGACAATGTAAATTTTTTTGAATCTGGCGATAACTTTGATAGTATTTGATTTGACCATTCTTTCAAATTGTTTGATTGGTCAACTGTGGAAACATTTGCATTTTGTGTTGTAATTTCATAGAAATCGTTATATAATTCATCCGACTCTCTGTCACCTTTTGTTAAATTTAATTCAACACCTGATTCTTCGTTATTGTTATTATTGTTGTTGTTATTCACTGTGTTGTTACCGTTGTTATTGCTGTTATTGCTGTCATTGCTCTTCTCGTACCTAATAAATCCATCCCCACCCTCAACTTTTGATTCCAATTCCATTAAATTATTAGCCACTAAATCACTTAGTTCAATGATTTCATCTCTATGGAAAACAGGTTGAACGTTAACTGCAGTTGATAGGTATAATTCTTTGGTTCTTGATTTTGATCTCTTATCCCATTTTTTCAAAACTTTAGTAAAACCGGTTTCATTCAATTCAACAAATTGCTCTAATCTATCCAAATCTTTTGTAAATTTCTTGAACCCATCGTAGAGTGAAACAAATGCAATTGAATTTTTATTGATGTTATCCAATCTACCATCCCTTAAAGCTTTATTTTTCTTTTCAAGTAAAATGTCTAATCTAAACTTCAATTCAGCTTCTTTTTCAAGATAAAAATTATTAACTTTTTCTAATTCTCTTTCTAATCTGAAAAAAAATGAACCCTTCTTATCTTGTAAAGATTGATTATTGTTCGATTTATTTGCAATTAGTGCATTAATAAGTTTTTTCAAAGCTTTATAATTAATGAAATAATCAGAATATTCAGGTAATTCGAGCTGTCTTGCTGCTAAATATTTACCAAACTTCCTAAATTAAAAGAGATGTAACTACAAAAGTTGCGGTTAGTATCAAAATTGAAGGTGGAATGAACTCAATTGAACAATAAAGCTACATACATGGTAGGTTAATTGATCTCTATAATGGCCGAGTGATTAGTCTATAATAGTCAATGAATTATAGTTGTTAGTTATAGTTGTAGCAGTAATGATCTATTTGGACAAAAAGAACAAGATGACCAAAGAAAAAGTGTACGTTGATTTTGTCTTGTTAAAATATAGTCAGTGTTAATTTAAAGTATAGAACAACAAGTAGAGGAATTTCTATGGCTGTGCACGACTTAATTGAATTTGACACAAGTCTATCCACCAAAAAGATTTGGAAAAGTGAAAAATCAAACACAAAAAAGGAAAGGGTTCCATTCAGTGGAATAATCAATTTTGGTGGCCATTGGAGAGGACATGTTCTTGAATCAATATAATTGAGTCGTATCCCTAAGTGTGTTTAATTAATCCATCCACTTACTACAAGTTTGCCTTGTGTTTTTTACCATGTAAATCCTCTCTTATTTGGTTGTTGTTGCGTTGTGCTCTTTTTTGCACAGCCGTGTCTTTGTTTATTTAAAAGAAGCGAAAGACAAAAACCACGTGGGGTGATAGAGGTGTGGAGTGTGTGGTAGGAGATGGAAAGTGGTGTACAACTGATAAAGGAGACTAATCCTCTTTCTTTCTTAGGTGTGTTTGTATGTCCTTGTTCTCGCTACAGTTTACTCATTACCACTAGATGTTTGTTTTTATAAAGAGCCTTTTTCAATTCAGACGAGAAATCAATCATATATAAAGAAGTATACATATAAACTTTTGTATCGATAATTCAATCTAATTTAATTCACCGTTAATAAATTTTTCAAATTCAGTGTTGACATTATTAGGAATCGTATTGATGCTATTGGTATTCCTGTTAGCTTTATTAATGTTTATTCCATTATTTAAATCATTCGAAATTCTTGCAATTGCTGTTGTGTTTTTGTCATTATTAATTTCATCAGTTTCGTTATTGTTATTGTTATAGTTGTAGTTGTTCATATTGCTCATGTCAGTAAATGTATAGTAATCCTTTTCGTATAAATCATCCAAGTGAGTCAAATCATTAGCTTCGTTTATACGTTCGTTCAATTTAGATTCAAACGTTAATTTGAATATTGAGTTACTACCACCGTCGCCATTGTTGCTATTGCTGAATATGCTGTTGCTAATGGTTATTGGGGAGGTATTTGGAATATCCAATAATTGGAAGTGTTCCTTTTCTGGTAAATAGTAATGATTGCTGTGATTATCATCAATAGAGTTGTTAACTAACGTCGATGATGAGCTACTTATACATGAGTCTATAGTCTCATTTGTTTTGATTAAACTCAGCATTTCATCTTTTTTAATGGTATTACTAACGTTAACATTGGTAGTGTTTTCAAAAGGATGGGGATGTTGATTATTGTCCAGATCTATAGGAGTTGTAGACTCATTTGTCAACAAATCAAAATCTTCTTCATAATCCAAATTATCTTCATAGTCACCACCAGTTATTGTCTCAGTATCATTATCAATGAAGGTATAATTAGCAGTTGTTATTGTAACTGCATTGGAAGCGGCAGTAGACGCGGTTGATTGAGCTTGCTGTGAATGGTTTAAATCAATCAATGAAATAATCAAATCATTAATATCATCATCGTGACTTCTCTTCTTATCGTTGGCTGTTGGTGTAACAACTTTTTCCTCTATAACTTTAACAACATCATCAGTATTGCTACTACTTTTTTTCAGATTTTTTAAATCAGAAACTAGTTTGATAACTTGTAGTTTTAAATAATAATTTTCTTCGTTAATTTTCAGAATTTCCTTTTTAATTGGAGTATTCAAAATTATTGATTCATCTAATAGATTCAAATTATTGCCTTTTGATATTGGTGAAATTGGAGAAGGAGAATTGTTGTTTGAAGATTCAACTATCGTGTCACAATGGGAATGTGGAGACGCTGTGCTTTGATAAGAAGAAGAAGATGGGTAAGGGTATGGAGATGACTCAATGGATGAAGGGGAAGGCGAAGGTGATAAAGATTTTGACTTGATTTTGGAAGATCTATTTGAAGAACAGCCAGTTATTGAAGAGCATGAAGCCTTCAATTTTTTTCTAATTGCAGAGGCGGTATTTACACAATCCTTGTTTATTGAACAAGATGTCGATGAAGGTGAAGAAGGTGAATTGTAATGAGGATTCGATGAAGAAGATATACTTTGAGAAGGTTTACGGCCTGGTTTTGGCCTTGGAGGTAGAATCCATTTTTTACTTGTTTTGATTTTAATTGGAAGTGGTTGCTGTTGTTGTTGATGCAGTTGTAGTTGTATGGGTATTCCGTTTGCTGCGGAAGGGTGTTGGGTGTTTGTAGAGTTGGGTATGTGTTTAGTATGCATAGTGGGAAAGCATGAAGGACATTATAAGAGCGATGTGTATAAGAATATATTTATGAATATTATGACTGAAGCAGTTAGTATGATAATAAGGTGATAAGGTGATGATATTATGATGTAATTTAGTCATATGAATAAGGATATGAAAAGATCGAGAAAAAGCAGCCTATATAACACAAAGTAGATACACAGAGACAAGAAATAAAACTTTTTCCAGGTTCCACCACCGTACCGGATCGGGATCCTCTCACCGCCACTAAAATACTGCAACTACCAACACACCCCAAGTCTGCCTACTCCCTGGTCCCTCCTTTCCCTCCCTTCAACCACCTAGCGCACCCCCTGTACTCATTGTACTCATAGTAACTCCTTGAACCTCTACTTCACTAACAATATCCACTCCTCGCACCTATTGTTCCCCAGCCAATGTCTGTCGTCTGATTATTCATGCACTCCCTGTGTCCCGCTCTCTTCCGCCCGGGTGTGTTGTATTCCCAGTTGGTTCCGAATTATGTCATCCATTTCCTTGGCTGACGTAATCATGGTCATACCCTTGCTTTCTACTCCCATAGAAGTTTATACAGTACTTACAGACTACTTGTCAGTGTCTCTATTCAGTTCATAGATACCACCATCGGTGTAAAACAAGTATCAATCAGGCCGATATGAGGATGGTACGATGAGGTATAAATAATTGATCCTTTGAAATCATCGAACTCGAATCTTAATAGAAACTCACTGTTTGTAAAAATTCTATCCGAGCGATATTGTAAAGCCGCTTTTCTTAAAGATTCTACTGGTGATCGTTATAAAATCATAAATACAGCAGCTGCCTAACTGTTTGGCCCGTATATACCTATCTAAGTATGATTAATTCTAAAACCAAGCTATAGTGGATTGAAATATTTGATACAGCATCAATATCGATGTCAAATTATACAGGAAACACTTGGTCATCAACAAATCAACTAATAGTTTAAGTAATATATCTGTCTATCACCGGGAATATGATGGAATAATCATCTTCATTAACAAGCCCATAGTTTTCAAATAAGTGAATTTTATATGGTCGAATGGATATGTGTGAAAAATTGAGTGAGCAAACCGTGATCCATTTTTTTTCTCTTCGAAGCGGGCCTGTTTACTTATACACCGTTTTAGGTAATTGTATGTAACCGTTAACGTTTTATAATGGATGTTCGGCCCGGCTTTAAGTATTAGCCTTCAAACCTTTGCAAAAAAAACACGCCTTGTTCGACAGAAGAGATTGAGAGCAATGGAGCTTTAATTACTGGGGGAAATCGTTTAATAAAAGCACGTATTATAAACATTTAATATGTAATGTGTTTATAATGATGATTGTATGATTTAATATCTCATCAGAAAATCCAATCCCGTTTCATTCTGTGGCGTTTGCATTATATTATATGAATGCTCGCTCCCTTTAAATAATTCAAATAAATGAGGTTTTGGGAAATCCTATCCGCCGGATCAAACTGGAATGACAATAATAGAAAATATAAAACCTTTAATTAGTTAATTAAACTGTTTTCCCGACAATTAATGTACCTCAAATAAAACCGCGTTTCTACGAACAAGCACATACATTGCTGCTCTTCTAATTCCTTTTCATTCATTTTGTACAATTAAGACTAATAGTTGTTCTAGCGGGCCGCGATTCTTCGGTGCTCTTTCAATTTTCCAAATTCCAGTACTCATTGAATTCGTTATCATTAATTTCTTTAAATAAATAATTTTATAGACATTAAAGAATAGCTCAAAAGATTTTTCTCATAATTTCATAAAATCAAATAAATCAATATCCTTACCACTATTACTTTCTTGCTTCTTCTTCTTTTCGTTTAATAAATTTGATAAGTTGTTCATTTGTTTTCTCTTCTTTGATCTATTCTTACTTAATCTGTTAACGCTGGAGCCTGTGCCACTATGTCCACTTCCAGTATTACCATTACTACCTGTATTTCCTCCCGCATTCCTGCTATTCTTATTACTATTATGCGTAGTTGCTGATGACGACAAATTCAAAACGTTCCTTAAGTTATCACTTTTATTGGCCTCCTGAAAATTCGGATTACTCTCAAACAATGTCCTTTTCTTACCTTCAGGAGCTGTATTGAACTGAATTAAATTGCTATTTTTGAAATTTATTACACATTGACAATTTAAACATTTATATTGTATGTATCTTTCTCTGAAATTATTCTTATTTTTTTTTTGATTGAATTTGATTCTAATATTGAGTGTAATTCCAGGAATCAACAAACTAGAACATTTCTTACAGAATGTCAATCCTGATCCTCCTCCATTGTTGTTCGTATCATCAAGAATATCTATTGTTTTCCCGTTCGATGAAGTTTTTTCATCGTTTAATGTGGCATTAGTTATTTGTTCAGGCAACAAAATTCCATGTTTTTCCACCGTTTTGAAAAATTTATTTGTTAGTTTACTTTGTAAAATGGGATGGTTTATAGTTGAATGAATTAAATTGAACTCGTATTGTATTTTACTGTTAATTTGTTGTTGTGCAGATGATATCTGTGCGGTTGTGCTATTGGTTGACATTATTTTGTTTCAAAAGACGCTTTCCATCGCTCAAAGATGCTCGGTGTGTGTTATTCAAAAAAATAGAGAATGTAAGCTTTAAGCAAGTAGCTGTAAACTGTATAGAACCAAACATTCATATACGATTCGTAAAGAGAGTTCTTTATTTGAAGATAGAAAAAATAATTAGAAAAAAATCAGAGTGCACTGCCGTGGACTCTCAATGTTGCACCGTTTTCTACATTTTACTTAGCTGTATGGATATAATTGCAGTTTAACTACAGTCAGAATACAAATCCACTGCCAACTATCTTTTTATTAATATACACCTGAAGGCGTTAGTTTCATTAAAAAGGTAAAAGTTAACGATACAGCGTGCATAGGTAACACCTAACTCCTTATACAGAGAGACAAGAACCCTTCTAAACAATTGCAAGTTTAGAATCCCGAAACCTCGCATGTTTCAGAACATGTTTCATAGTACCCGACGTTTCATAGTCATTTTGAGCAATAACGGTATCTCCATTACATTTACTGCACATACTGTCGAATACTTTTTATAAAGGCGACTTCATAATCATACTATCATTAAAAAAACACGTAAATCTATTGTATAACTAAATCACACACTTTAACACGTCCTCTTTTTGAGACAAATATTCTTTTTTCAAGTGTAGATAGAGTTGGTGTTGAATCTAATAAATTACATTCTCTTATCTATTCGTTTTCGTTGTGGTGTATCGTTGCCATTATTATAGTTTGATAATCTTCTTCTTTTGAATGGTGACCTTGAGTTCAATGTATTTATTGAAAGCTCTTCCAATTGTTTTTTAATTGGTGATTTTCTTTTTTCAGCTATGGCTTGCAATGATAATGACAATCAGTTTAATTCTTCTAACATAGTTTTCAGTGGTGTGAATTCAGGCGATTCTAATTCAATGATATCTTTAAAAATCTCCACTTCGTTGTTCAATAAGTTCAGTATGTTTTTATTTGATAGTTTGGAATTGGTTGGTGCAGCAATTGGTGCTGTATGTTTGTTAAGCTTTGTTGGTGTTGAAGGTGGTGTAACGTACATTGAATTTTCAATCAGTCTATCATTTTCAGATTTAAACAAATTTGGTAAGTTTGACTTCAAATAATCACACCAATCGTCGCAGTCGGATTCAATTTGATAATCAATAATGTTTTCCCAATAACTCTTACTGATCTCACAGTTATTAATTAGAACTATTAAGCCATCCGGTTTCTCGTGGATTTTTTTACTCAAATTCTTGACTAATTTTTTAATCCCATCAACTTTCAGAGAAGTTCCAAAAATGATCAACAAATTTGGATTTTTGTTCATATCTGAGTTCAACCCTTTTGCGATAGTTTCTGAATATGGATGATTTTCACCGTATAGAACGATATTCGGTCTTAGGTTACCAATTGATAAACTGGCCAATCTTTTTCCCAAATTTTCCTTTGTTCTGAAGTTGTTCAAACATTTTGAACATTCTGGTAATTCACCATTTTTTAGACTGAATTTGTCTGTTAGGCTCCAATCAAATTTAGCAAAACAATTGGTACAACTTAGCTTATTCAGATCTCCATGCAATTGAATAACGTCCAGTTCTTTCCATTTATTAACTTCAATACCTGTTTTCAGGCCACATTGTCTTTCTAATCCATCAATGTTTTGGGTATAGCATTTAATCAATTTTTTCTCATTTCTCAAAATACTTAAGAACTTATGCGTCTTTGTTGGTTTTGCATCACATGTCTTTGAATATAAATTTTCCATAAATTTACAAAAAATCTCAATCGTTGAATCTTTTCTGAATAATGAAACATCAAATAAATCTTTACCCTTTATCGAGCCTTTATTTTTAATTGAATTGTATAAACCGTTTGCACTTCTGAAATCAGGTATCCCAGCGTTACAGCTTATACCTGCCCCAGTCAAAGTTATAATTTTTTTCGATTTTGAGATAAGTTTGTTAATATTATTCAAATCTGCTTGTGATTGCAAGTCATCCAGTCTTAATGTTTTCATGGTTTCTTCTCTTCTGTTTTTTATTTAGCTTACAATGCTTAATGGCTGTTCTATTCTTTTTCAATAATATAAAATAAAGGACCAGAAGACAGTTAAAAGTAGGTCTGTTAACACCCTCTCTTTGACATCTGGAAAAGTCGAAGCGTGTAATGTCAAATGTCTGATTTCTCCTCTGTGAGATCTCGCAGTTTCCTCTTTGGGATAAACGTAAATAAGTTTTCTGGTAGCCCTGTGCGGCTTCTTGTCTAACTAATGTATATCTATACACTTTTATATACACTTATCATAATCTTTTAACAAGTTTAGCAAGTATGCTAAAATATGGTATACATATAAGTTATATATGCATACTTTATATTGGCTATCTAACACGATCAAATTACCTATCACATCTCTTCGTCTCAGTTCAGTTCAGTTTCAAGCAAAAACAGGAAAACACGCGCCGTTCCATTCAAATTGGGTTGAATAGAATGTAAGTAATTTAGATCAGTTTTGATTAACTAACTTTGTTTAGTTTTAATTTGATTTCATTCAATTCCCCTGATGACTAGCGTTTGTTCAATGTGAAAGATGAATATTTGAGCTTTAAACCCCCGTAGAGTGGGTGGAAATTTAGATTGGTTCACCAATGACCCTCCATTGCAACTCACCTCCTATTACCATAGTACCGTAAACAGTTCCACGATTTTGAAATATCGAACTGAAGCTCAAAGAGACGTATCTCTTGACAATACTCTGTTCCTGATGTAATGGTCCACCGTTGGTGAATCGGACGGATTTTTAACGATTTCGAAAAGTTATCAAGAATAAACAAACGTTATTTGGTATTATATTTATGATAAGTCGATAATATCCAAAATTAAGTTTACTCAGATTTATTCTCATGCTTTTCTTATATAGACTAAGTTGAGGTTCAAACGTATATATGCAACCGATCTTATTATCCCTATATCTATTGTCGAGACCATTGTTAATTGGATAACTTGGTGATCAGTGTATTTCGACTTCGTTAAATACTGTTGGCCATCCACCATCACTCCAGCTGCTATGCAGATTTTGTTTTTAATGATAAACCATTGGTTCAGAAGACAGAGATTTTAGGGATCAATCATCCAAATAATTGAGAGTTGTATCAGAAAATGAACGAGCTATATAATAGAGTTGACATAGATACCGTTTCATTATCCCACATTCCCGGTGTTTTTAACCGTGTTAGTTTGTTTGAATAAGAGTCTTGAAGATGTAAAAGAATAGTTGCTCAATGGTAATTGTGTGATCTTACAACCTATCAGTGGTTCCAAGTTCCAGGGAATTGTCAGGAATAGGCTAACTCTCTTAGTCTGTAAATCATTACCTCTGTCTTACTCCTACTGTTAGATATCTTCCGTCTCCCTTCTATTTTACGTATAGTAGAAAAAGGGGCAATCCGACCCATTTGTGTTATTTGCTTATTTTGGTTATTGACCTCACCTCTGAAAACATTGCCAGTTTTTTATTTTATGTCTATCATAAATTATCCCTTTACACTACATCAGCACTGATACAAAGTTATTTACACACTTAAGAAGGCGCTCATTAAATAGGCATAAGCAGTGTATATCAGTACAAAATGACAGAGGTGTATTGTGTGAAAATGAGTCTGTGGTTCTGAACTAACTTACCAAAGCAGCATATGCAGTTATGCAGAAGATTTCATTCAACATCTCGCCTGTATCGATAGTTAATTTAATTAATTGTGTAATCTTGAATAGAACAAACAAAAAGTGAAAATTGAACGTTCTTCGATCTTCACATATTGAACCAAACTTGCATGTTGCATGTAAAAAAAATCTTTAGTTCTCGGTTACACCATTAAATTCATCAATAGCTCCAGTAAGTTATATGTCAATAGTGCAATTTTATTCAATATATCGCATTAACTCGATGATATATAAGTGATAGGTTTTGTTTGAAATTTATAACTACAATATGAATTTTCAGTGTCAAAACAGATCCAGCAAATTGTGTGTGAAGTTCGAGTTCCCGGTAGTGAGGAGAGTTTGTGTGGGTGCAGAATAAAATCATATTTTTAACGCTTCGTCCATATTCACGACACTAAAATATCATTTGTGGGATATAATGGGGGTGGTTAAGTATACTAGCAGACTGGCTGGGTTTACGGTTTTTGGATACTGTCGATTAAAGTTTGTGCAAGGATTAACGTCGCTGCAGTTGGACGTTGTCAACTGTGACTGTCGCTGTGCAAAGAATGGGCAACTCGTGAGAAATGAACGGGTGATTGATTGATCAGTTATAGTTGGTTTGCGTTTTTCATTACTTAGTTTACCAAGTTATTTGTAATCTGTATTTGTTATTGAGAACTATATTCTGAAGATCTTAAGTTTATAGGAAATGGAGGGCATCGAAGCACACAATAAAGACTCCACATATTAATTCTCTTGTAATGTAGTATCTTTTTTTAAAACAGACTTTTCACAATTTGAGCATGAATGAAAGAATGCTTCGATCTCCCGCATAGGCTCGCTCACCCGCACAGTTCGAACAAATATTGCATATTATAATCTACAAATTACAAAAAATCAATTCCTAAGACTACACCTAATTAAACTTCGTATATAAATGCTGCTATAAAAAGTTCCCTTGTATGATGTTATGTATTCAACGATAAAAATTGGGCTTGGAGAGGTAGAAGTATTCTTTTGGATCTAAAAATAAATTGGGATCATATTGTGATACATAACTGACCAAAATTACTCACCTGCCTAAACCACTCTTGAAAACAAAACGAAAGATTACAAAAATAAAATACACTGTATTCCGATACCGGGAGTCGAACCCGGGTCTGCCCGGTGAAAGCGGACCATGATAGCCGTTACACTATATCGGATATCATTTATCTCTAGTAGGTTCAGGAGAATGGTACGTCTCAATTACGAATTTCATAAAAGTTCGAGAGAAGTGAATTTATAGCTTGTTTTAAAACTCTAATAGTTTGAGCAAATAAAATTAGTTCTATACTTATCAGAAACCTTCTAAAATGTGAGAAATTGAATAAAAGATCCATTCTTTTAAACATAACAGTGTGAGTTAAATAATGTCAATGTTTTCACTTTTCAGTCGAGTTAGCTTTAGTTCTATAAATGAATTTTCTATAAAAAAAGCTATAAGTCAATAATTATCAATTCTACCCTCATTTGGATCTATTTTAAAGATTTTGTCAGGATTGAACAACATCTTTGGATCTAAGCTTAGTTTTATTCTTCTCATAACATCAACAGCTTCCGATCCTAATTCCATTTCTAAGAATTCTCTTTTACCAATACCAACACCATGTTCGCCGCTAACCGTCCCCTCATTTTCGATGGCTCTTTTAACCATATTCTTAACAACTTTTTCAGCAATCTCAATTTTTTCAGGAGGGAATATAACCAAAGCATGAATATTACCGTCACCAACATGACCAACAACAGTTGT
Organism: Ogataea degrootiae; assembly: GCA_019232045.1. Classification (NCBI taxonomy): domain Eukaryota; kingdom Fungi; phylum Ascomycota; class Pichiomycetes; order Pichiales; family Pichiaceae; genus Ogataea; species Ogataea degrootiae. The sequence goes on from JAHDIT010000043.1 coordinate 57,665, forward strand.
GAGTAAACCATTTGATTCAATATCTTCAACTGTTTCAGTAATTAATTTAGGTAACTTAGAAACAGGAACAGCAACATCAGTTGGCCAAGACCTAGCATTTGGTATTATCTTCTTAGCCCAATCGATTGAGGTCCATAATTGAGTTTTTCTTACGTGCCAAATATCATCTTTCTCTTGATCATTTTCAGCAAATTCAAAGTTGAAACCACCATTTTTTTCACAGATTGAGGTAACTATATTAATTTGATCTTTCAAAACAGTTTTAGAAACTCCTCCAAGTTTGAATAAAAGTAGATTTTTATCACTCCATTTTCTACCGTTTTCGACATCCTGTGTCATTTCTTGAATACATTTCATTTGACGATTATCCATTAATTCAACTGCATTAACTGCAATACCACGCTTGAAGATATCAGTAACTGTCTTTGCTGCATCCCCCAGTTTTTCGAAATTAACCATGGCAACAACTTCTTCAGCTGGTAAAACAGTTAACTTTAAAGTTGCCTCTACAATAATACCCAAAGTGCCTTCTGAACCAACAAACAAACCTGTTAAATTATAGCCAGAACTAGATTTTCTAGGACGATTCTTAGTTTTAATAATAGTACCATCACTTAAAACAACAGTCAGGGCAATAACGTTGTCCTTCATAGTTCCGTATCTTGAAGCTCTGGTACCTGAACAATTAGTTGCCACCATACCTCCTATACAAGCACCTGGGCCAGGATCAGGGCCAAACATTAATCCATGTGGTTCGAGATAGGAGCCCAGTTCTTGCCAACCAACACCAGGTTGGACAACAACGTCTAAATCATCTTCGTGCAATGCAATGATTTTATCCATTCGAGTAACGTCGATACAGATACCTTTTCTAGTTGGTATAAAATGGCCTTCTATCGAAGTCCCACCGGAGAAGGGAATCATTGGTATTGAGTATTTATTACAGATTTTGACAATTTCTGAAACTTCTTCTTTGTTGTTGGGATAAGTGATCAAATATGGTCTTTCATAGTCATTTGGTTTATGAAAAGTTGAAGAGTTGATCGAGTGGTTGTATAATTCACCTTCGGAATTAGTCATTTGATGTTGTTTCAAATGTTTTGAAATCTCTTTAATTGCCTGTTCAACTTCTGAAGAAGATGCATATTTTGGTGAGTTTCTTAAATGGTTCAATGGTGTTGTTGCAGACAATGGGAATTGATCATTTGGTGGGTATTTTTGCAAATATTTGGTTGTCAAATAACCACCACCTAAACCACCTGAGATCAAGCCAATTAAAAGTAAACCATATTTGGTTGAAGCTGTTGCAGATGATGTTGAGTAGTATTTTGGTTTGGGTAAGACTGGTTTGAGCAGTTTAGCAGCACCAGTCTGTAAAGCGGTCACCCTTTTAAACATTATAAATGGATTGGTGTTCAAGTGCATAAATCTTGGTACTTCTGGAAACCAAACAACGATAAAAGATGTAAGATAAATAAAAATCGATGAATCTACCAATAGAGAGATAAGGATTTTAGTTGAGATCTGGAGATAAAGACATTTTCACTCCAAAAATCTCCAGTGGCCCAAAAGGGAAATTTGCGGCTTATAACAGACGCTGATCAGCGTCTGTTATAGAATCGACGCATATGGAAAAATTGTCCTTCTGGTTTATATCATCATATAGAACAGAATAAATACATTTAGCATATGGATGTATATATAAAGGTATAGGTTTATCTTCTCCTCACTATTAATCCGCCGTAAGTAAATCTCAAACAACAACATGCCCTCTATAATCAAAGTACCAACTCCAGTTAAAACATTTGTTGAAAAATTTCCTCTTTATGAGTATCCGCCAACTGCTTCAGACAGTTTTGAACAAGCCAATAATGAAACAACTCGTCGTTTTAAATTTAGACCAATTATTGAAACCAAACAAGACCCTGATGAATTCACTAAGTTTAACCTTGGTGTTTATAACATTTCACCATTAGCATACAATACGCAACTTCTATCTTCCTTAGATCCTGTATGTTTTTATGCTATACTGTTACTAGCATCAAAAACTAAATCCCAATTACCTTTGATATCGAATGACCCATCAACATCAACAAGTACAAAGAATAGATCTTCTTTGGGATCCGTTTCTTTATTATCGTACCATGCTTCTGTTGATGGCGAATTGCCGATTCTAATTGAAGATGAACAAAATAAAAAATTGAAGAAAATCAAGAGAAAAATTAGATCAACCACTATAATTAATAAGTTCAATCTATCATCCATTGAAAATCCAACAGAATCTATGTTTATAAAGTTACTAGACACAAGAGTTTATGATTTTTTTATGTGTTGTATTCTTGAATCTAGTTCGGGTACAACAAAGTTGAAATTATACTCCTTGAACAAAATCAACAATAGCACCACTGGTGAAGACCCTAATTTATTTGATAAGTTGACTCTACCAGCTGCATTAGCTCATATTATCAGAAGATACAATTTCAATATTAGAAATCCATCTATAGCATACAAATATTCTCAGACAGTTCCAATAAATCCAACATATGTTACAGATGCCATCAAACTTGAGACCAACAGATGCTTAGCTGAAGGTTTGGATACGTTGAAGATTTTCAACGATTATTTGAACGATTTGGATGCCGATTTTTATTTTGGTGACTCGCCTTCTGTGTTTGATTTCAAATTGGCTGCTTTTGTTTATTGTCTAGTGATCGTTGATGATTGTAAAGAGTTTAAAAATATAAAACAAGACTTTTCTCATTTGATAGGTCATATGGAGAAAGTTATCAAGACTGTTATATAACGCTATCTATATCTTTTGCATACAATAGTACCTATTTAACTAGTTACACTAATAGTATTTATCTAGTAGCAAAATACATCTCATGTAGTCATCTTGTGAAAATAAATCAAAAGAGCAAATTTCAAGGCTGTGAATTTAAATCAATTTTTGAATCCGAGAGTTCGGTTTTATATATATATATAATTTTTCTTCTTTTTTAGTTACCTCTCTATACATTCGTTCATTATTCATCTAAACAGCCTCGAGCATGGGTATATAACAAGAAGAATGATATATAAGACAACATAAGTTGATAATGGAGGGAAGTCTTTATACTGCAAGTCGAAACTCGACATTCAACGACAATGGCACCTCTATAATAATAGACGCAATGAAATCAGTTAGGCAACCACCTCCTAACAAAACATCTCCACTGTTCTCTACATTAATTGACGATCTCTCAAATCCCTTACTCAGTTTGAAAAAAGAAAACAAATTGACACCAAAGGCAACGGATGAAATATTAGAAAAATTTATACGTGAATATAGACTAATCGTTGGCGACGATATCCTGCCTGTTATGAGACTCATTATGTCAAAATTTGACCTTGATAGAAAGTACCTTTTGAAACAAGCTAATTTAGGATCATACATTTGTAAGATTTTTAATATTGGTAAAGAAAATGAAACTTATACTAAACTTACACAAAAGAAAAATATCAATGATAGAAATGCGCCTTTTGCAGACGTTTTGGTTCACGAAATCTCACTTAGACGTATTAATGTTCCTTCTGGACAATTAACAGTTGATGAAATTAATGAGTTTTTGGATAGGTTGAGCTCTAATTCAAATAGTTCTGATGTTAAAGAAGTTTCCAATAATAATCCCTCAAAAGTTGAATTGATTGGTTCCATACTGCCAAAATTGTCAAATAATGAACTTCGATTTTTGTTTTGTGTCATACTCAAGGCTAATCCACTTCCAATAGGTACTTTTAAATTTATGAATTTTTGGAATCCTAATGCAAAGACACTTTTTGAATATACGAATAATCTTCAATTGGTTTGTTGGAGATTGCTGAAAAAGACAGATACGTTATCGAACAAGGATAAACAAATAGCTGTTAATTATCCTTTTACTCCAATGAGATCGAAGAAAATTGATAAAAGTTATGAAGATGTTGCAAATGAACATTTTGCGAACGATTTTTACATCGAGGAAAAATACGACGGGGAAAGAATTCAATTACACATGACAAGAAATGGTGATGAATTAAATTTCAAATTTTTCACTAGAAAAGGTTATGACAACTCCATTTTTTATGGTACATCAACTGAGCATAACTCAAGCGGGGCAATATCACCATTTGTTAAAGATTGTTTCCATTCAAAGATTGATAGTTGTGTTGTTGACGGAGAAATGATCTGCTATGATCCGGTGAGAAAAGAAGCCCTCCCATTCACAACCGTTAAAACATCGGCCATGGGCATGCTTTATAAACAAGGAGAAGACAGAATGACGACAAGTGAAGTCGATATGGAATTTGATCCACATCCTATGTTTATTGCATTTGATTTATTGAGGTATAATGATAACTCTTTACAACAGAGGCCGTTGTCTGAACGTAAAGCTTTGTTGAGTAAAGTGATAAATAAAAACTGTTCACATCTTCAAGTTGCAGAATATAAAAAGGCCAGTACAAGTGCGGAAATACAGAAAGCTTTACAAGATGCAATGGAGAGAGACTCTGAAGGTTTGATACTAAAAGATCCAAATTCTGTTTACAAAGTGGGGGAAATGACAGCTTTTACGTGGGTAAAGATCAAACCTGAATATTTACTGGAATTTGGTGAAAACTTGGATGCGGTTATTGTAGGGATGATAACTGGAACGAAAAGTAAGTATATTTGTGCTTTGAGAAACTCCAAGAAAAAACGTACTTTAAGTGAACACAACAACAACTCTGAATTGGATGATACAGAAGACGACGCGAAAGGGGAAGAAGAAGATGAAAACGACAAACAAATTGATCCAAATTGTGAATTTGTTACATTATGTAAAGTTGCAAATGGGTTTTCAGCTGGTGATTATAAGAAAATTCATGAAATAACAAGGGGAAAATGGAAAGATTGGACAGAAACATCACAACCACCAGAAGGGAGTGTCCAATTTGGGAAAGTTATCCCGCAGAAATGGATCCATCCAAGGGATTCTGTTGTTATTGAAGTGAAAGCTAGTACCGTTGATTTACAATCCCAAAAACACAAATATGCTACGGGGACCACGTTACACTGCGCATATTGTTATGCAGTGAGATTAGATAAGGATTACACTATGGTTAACACCTTACGTGATTATAGATTTTCTTCCAACAAGAACCGACACGATGGAAGCCATACTGTTCAATCTAAGAAAGGTTTGAAGAAACAGAGACTGACGAAGAAAGGCAAAGAAATAAACCTTTTGAATGCTGGCTTTGAATCAATTAATAAACTTGAAGATAAGGTAAAGGATAATTCCTCAGATTTATTCAAAGATTATTCATTCTGTATTAAGTCTGATTGTAAATACAAAGACAATTGGGTTAGAATATCTGATTTGATAAACATTTTGAAATCAAAAGGTGCATCAACTTTTAGGAATTATCAATCTGTTATTTCTGATGAAAAAAAGTTGATGATTATTGCCGATAAGCTAACTATGGAAGTTGATAAGATATCACAAGAGTATAACGTTTTCAGATTTAAATGGTGTGAAGATTGTATTAATATGGGACACATTGTCAATTTTGAGCCCGATCATGTATTGAAAGGTGAACAGAAACTACTGGAACAATGTGCATTGAATGTCGATAAGATGGGTGATAGTTTGACCATTGATTTAACCCCAACTTCATTTAGTAAATTGATATCCAATAATGAAAATGTAACTAACGACAAACAAGAGATAAAGTCAGAGACAAGTGAAAAAAAAATCCTTGATTCTGAAGAAATGAATCAAATCCTGAAGGCTTATTTATTTCAGAATGTGAAGTTTTTGATAATAAAATGTAGACAAACGTCATTCATTCAAATCGACATTTTAAAAGACAAAATTACTTTTGAAGGCGGTACAGTGACCAATGATTCAGAAGATTGCTCAATTGTTATTTTCGTTCCTAGTTACAAATCGAAAAAAGTAACAAATGATGGAGATGACAATGAGAATGACGTTGTCTGCATAATTGCAGATGATGACGACGATTACGAACAAGTTAAACTTATTAAACACAAAGTTGCTTTAATGGCTGCCAAGGGAAGATGTATTCCTCGGTTGGTTAATCCATTTTATGTTGATGCTTGTATGAGAGAAGGAATCCTGGTTGAGGCTACGAGATTTCCTGTTTTGAAAACTGTAGGAATAGACGATGAATGAACAGTATATACTCTAATACTAATGGCTTAAGAAGCTAATGATTCAACACCCGTGAATACTGAAATGGCCAGAAGAAGACCATTTGGGTAAAAACGGAGAGGAGCGAGGTGTAAAGTAAAGTAAACTAAATGCGTAAACAGCTTTATATTCAATTGAACTAAGCACTTTATTTATTTGGGGAGTCTTCTATAGTGCACGGACTGTGTTATAGTCAGATACCTAGAAAAACCACCTGTTGATACAACATACAATGCTGAAGCAAGGACATTATTATTCTAAATTAACACAGATTATAACAAGGAGATCGATCTCAATCCAACAGGCACCAACTAGCATCAAAGTGGTTTCAGATACAATCTCCAATATCTCCTCCATTTCGGATAATGTTGAACAACTTCCAACTTCACCAACTCAATCTGAAGCAGAAACACTAGCATCTTCAGAAACTCCTGTTTTTCAAACAGTTGGTCAAACACAATCAACACTTTCATTGACACTTCCTCCTTCTCTACCTATACATATCAAGAGAGGTTCTTTGATATCATTGTATACCTCTCCAACTACAACAACGACATCACCATCATCGTCAGAACAATCAGGACAAAACGATACATTGTCAAGCACATTAGACATCAATTCTCCAATAACGCGTCTGTTTCAAGGGGGTATCACCTCCTCTTACCAAAGACTCATCTCTACTGTACCAACTAATCTATTGATCAGTGCTTATACCAGCACAGCCACTGGAAGACTTGCAAGTTTCTTCACACGTACCACAGAAACAACAAAGACTTTCTGTAATGTGACTTTGGATGGAACTACTGATTGGGCTTTGTTCCAACCACGTTGTTTGCATTTATATGCGGGTACGAATCTAAGTATCAAGACTGGCAAGGTTCCGATTAAAGTGACTAGACGTGGTATTTCCAAGTTTGGATTACCAAAGGCATCTTCGACGGGTTTACGTAATTATGGATGGTTTGGTTCGGGATACATTCTATGCTCAGGACGTGGATATGCTGGTATTGTGGGGACCGGCTCTGTTTTCCAATTATCATTAGAAGAAGGTGAAAGTATTTTAGTTAAGAGAGACAATTTGTTAGGATGCAGCTTATTGGATAAATCCGAATTGGAATCAGGCTTCTTTGTTGGTGAACGATTAAGTTCTGGAATTTCAGCTAATAAGAAAGAAAATGAAGAAAGTGATGTTGAAGAAGATGATTTGGAAATCGTTATTAATAAAGACGATGCTCCAAGTAAAGAACCCGTCGTTAGTAAGGGTTTTGGATACATTAAAAATGTTTTTTCGCGGTTGAAAAGTGCCAAAGATGATATTTACGAAGGCTTGATTGTTGGCAATGGCGATTTCGTTAGGGTTAGAGGTCCAAGAGTCCTGTTGATTCAGACAAATACGGGATTCAGTAGATTTGTTGTTAATAACAGAAATGGGTTAACTAACCATGGAGTTGCTAAAGTGGAGAAATTCATTAAGAGTAAAAAAGATTTTAAAAACCCTGAAAGAACTTCTGAAGATTTCTTAAGTTATGCAACTGTTAAAGACGGTAAAGTTGAATTTAGAAGTACCCCGAATTTCAACGAAACTGTTGAATATATAGAGTCCTTGAAGGCAAAGAAAAATTAGTTGTAAAGACTGTCATTTTCTACATAGATATTAAAAAGTACATTTCGATTCTTGTATATTGATTTTTTATATTTTTTTCATAATTACACATTAGAAGCCCGACGTCATGAAATTTTCTAGAGATGGCTATCCTGTATTGGGCTCCTTTTAAATTTTTTGGGCTTTCTGAAGAAATACTCGACTATACCCATTTCCGACTACCGGGAGCCTGACATTTTATATAGCTGTACTCGTTAAAACTTGCCATTAATAGAATCACTTGATTCTGTTTGTGACTACTGATATATTACTCAAAATCAAATAATCTAATCATATTTCAGCTTAAACGGTATTAAAATCTTTACCTGAGGCTTTAGTCTGTCTGTGGTGTCCTACTTAACTAGTCCAACTAGCAAGTTTAGCCTTATTCATCTTTTAAAGTAGCAGTGGCTTTAGCTTTCTTGAATAGCCACAGTTGTTTCAGTAAACTCTGAAACCAGAATTTTCTGAAAGGTTACTGTATCAAGTGAATAAGTTGGAACTGGACAGTTAATGAATTTGATATGAGTCAATCTATTTAAACCTTTGAACTGACATAACTACGTAATATGTTTAATATTGTGATTTTTTGAAAAGTTTCAAGAAGTACTTCATAACGAAGATGCCTTGTTCCCGTAGCTTTCAAAACTTTTGGCCTTGTTTATCCTTTTAAATCAATAAATAATTGATCAATATTGAGCTTTTAATTTAAGATACTGGTAGGAACCATTGTCAAATAGTATAAATTTTCGTTACGAACTGAAATCATTAGCTTCATCTTTTCAAACAATTTGGAGAATGTTTCACCTAGACCATAATTATCGGTATGTGTATACCATTCAATAGGAGTGAAAGATCTGGAACATCTGTATTGTGAAAATGTTGGAAAACAGCAGCAATACTTCCTCCCCTTTGGGTAGGATATCTAAAATGACGTTCACCTCTGAAATTCTTTTAACTACGTGCATTATCGTAAATATCAATTACGAGGGATATCAAACGCCCAAACAAGCAAAAGTACGTAATTGAATTCATCTGCTTTTTCGACCAAGTCTTGATAGTTTTTGCTGTTTGAGTACTCCATGTGAACCACAGTGACCTTATTTGGGCCCTAAATTTGTTAAAAGAAGAAATCCAGAGATGGGAAGTTGATAGGAGCTACAGGACTTCCATCGATAAGGAAGTTAAGGTTAGGTAAGATACAATTAATGAAGCTACCATGATATCCGCCATTTGGACAAGGGAATCGTGGAGCAACAGCGCATTTTGACTTCGTATTATGTTTTAAGATTAAATTTCATTTGAAGAGCAGTTAATAGTTTCCCCTCAGAGCTATTTTTAATGATTTGCTAAAATATTGGAAGCTTCTTTCCATGAATAGAAACACAAAAATTCTTTTCTTCAAAACTTCTGGAAGATCAGTGACCACTGTAACAAACTTTGTAACTGGCTTTTTGATAACAGACTCTAGTAACTTTTTCCTTTGCATAGTACTTAAATCAAACTACAGTAAGTGGAATAGTAGTGTAGTATTTGACAGAGCGATGCAAGTTTGACACCTACAAGCTATAAGCTATAAACCTTAAAATAGAACGAATTTGATTTGTTTTTTAGCAGATATGCTAGGGAGCCGAACATTTTGAAGGAACCTTGAGAGATATGCAACATAAGTATTCATAAATATATTCCAGTTTTGTATGGCTTTAAACTTAGGTTCAATGTGCCGAGATATAAGACAGTTTGCAACCTTTCATGAAAGAAGGATAATATTCTGTCTTGTTAAGGGTTTCAAATATTTCTTTAATCGTATTTGTATCCTGACGTAATCAAAGCTTCGCTCTGATAACAAAAAAATCAAAATTCGTAAAATGGTAAGCAGTCAAAAGAAACTACACTAAGATGCATGGTGCTATCTATCATCTCTTTACTCAACTACTTCATTGACATCTTAATTAACACAATTCGAGCAAAGCAGCGTTAGTTTAATTATGTCAGGCTTAGAAAGTAAGTATTGTTTAGTATCAATTTAGCAACCTATGATTTCTTTTATACTAACATGGCAAACGGCAAATCTATCGCTATTTTTTTATTCTAGAATCACTTTTCCAACTTAAATTCACGGCAAAGCAATTGACAAGACAGTCGGCAAAATCTGGAAAAGAAGAACAAGCAGAAAAGAACAAGGTGAAGAAAGCTTTAACACAAGGAAATACAGACATTGCACAGATATATGCTCAAAATGCGATCCGTAAGCAACAAGAGCGTTTAAATCTTCTTCGTTTAGCATCTCGTATCGATTCTGTTGCATCTCGCATTCAGACTGCGGTTACAATGAGATCGGTGACGAACAACATGGCACAGGTTGTGAGAGGAATGGATAAGGCAATGGAAACTATGAACTTGGAGAGGATCACGCTTGTGATGGAGAAATTTGAAGAACAGTTTGAAGATTTGGAAAGTTCAACTAACTATTACGAAGGTGTTTCTAGTGATATGAATGCGGTGAGTCAGCCACAAGAGCAAGTTGACTTGTTGATGAGTCAAATTGCAGATGAAGCCGGATTAGAATTGAAGCATAAAATTGGTGGAGCCAGTATGGAGGAAGTTTCAACTTTACCTAAACAAAAGGAAGCAAATGTTGAAGAAGAAGACAAGTTAACTGAAAGATTAAGAGCTTTGCGTAATTAGATAGTTATACAAAGCCAGTTTGGCTGAAGAAACTACTCAAAGTTGGCCAGTCTGTAAACGGTCGATACCTATATAAATAAATGAGTCTATGGTGGCACGTTTTAATATTTTTTCTCGTTACTTTTTTATTTTTGATTATTATTTTAATTCTGGTGATGTTACTGTATTTCAGAAATGAACCAAAAAGAGCAACACCCAGTAAATAAGGGGAAGATCACAAGCTGCTTGGCACTGTAAATAGGGTGGATAAATGGATAACTCCACAGATAACCGCAAAGGCTGTTAAAGGAGAGGTGCAAGGTGTTCAGCGGCCGCTTTCTGTTCTGTGGCTTCCATTTCTGGAGGTGAAGGAGATAATGAGATGATGATGGTGATTTGACCTGGTTGATGCTTGGACACCGTTTTTTTATATGAATCATACTTAAAACATCCATGACCGTCTTCAAATCAACCTAAAACCAGAGATTTTGGCGTATTAACCAACTCCTCAATCTACAATGTCTTCAGATTCGATAATACCCGATGGTGAATACGAGCTGGATATGTCCAGTCTATTCTCAGGCACTTCAATATCTGACATCTTTGGAATACGATGTAAGTTCTGAACTTGAAGCAAAAACAGCATCAGATGTCTTTTAAAACCTCTGGTTTTCTTTATACTAACACGATTTACGAGATTATTGTACAATCTTATAAAACAGATGGTTTTCGTCCCGATATGATGGATACCACTTATCCTTCATTAATGGCCAAGGAGACCAATTCTGCCGACTCTTATATCCTTAAAACTGAATCCAGGATAAATCCAAAGGCAGTCTCCACTTCACAAAACAACGGTACAGGTTTCAATCAAATATTATTCGAAGGTAAGATGCCGCCAACTATACTGCTACCTACCCCAACCCTACCGATATCCAGTATTTTACAACAAGGGGGTGGCGGTAGTGGTAGTAGTGCATCGACACCCAACTCTTCAAATTCAAACGTTTCGTCCGTATCATCTTCCAACAATAATAACAATCTTTCCGAATACATACTAGTATACAATGATGTGACGAAGAAGTTCAAAATGGAGAAATTTCAAGGAACAATTAGAATGAACAAATCAAGAGAACCTATGAAACTTAACCAACGGCTGTCTGATCTGCAAATGAAATATTCTAAAATGACAAGATCAGAGTATTTCAAACTCTCGAGCAATACAAATACCAACTCCGTAGTTTCAAATTTAATGAATTCTACAATTAATTCCTTGAACTCCAGTGAAATAGCATCCCCTATGAAGTTTGGGAAGAGAAAAATGACTCCTTTGAACACGCCACTTGGAACACCCAACTTACTACCTTCAACGAACTTCCATAGTAACAGTAACTCACCAATGCTACGTCCTTCTCCCATAAATGCTGCTGCCAATATAAGTAATGGAATTAGGAGACCATCCTCAGCACCTTCATCATCGTTGACAACAACATCAAGGCCATCATCAGTTAATAAACCGAAAAAGTCCAGGCTATTAAGAGCTGCCGAAAGACAAGTGAGAACTGGTAAAGTTAAACCAGCGGTTCCATCTCAAGCCATCTCAAAAAAGTTGACAAGATCAGCCTCTATTCCAAATTCATCCAAGCCAATAACGATACCGACATCCACTGAATCTCAGCAACTCATGACTAATAATAAATCGAACAAAGCTAACGATTCAGATGCTGATGAGATCAGATTATCACCACATTCTCAAAACAGTAACATAAGTCCAATGAGCGAGGAGGATATAGAGATGTTTGCAGATGAATTAGAAGAGGAATGGGGTAACGAAAATGTCGAGGAAGATGGAGATGTTGAAATGATTGAAGTTATTGAATCATCTCAAGAGAAAAGTAAGCGTGCTACCAATAAATCCAACCTTACTTCTTCCCAGAAAAGTCAGATATCAAACAAACCAAAAAGTATAGCGGAAGTTATGGATCAAGGGACTCCTACGACAGTTGCAGAGACTGTTGATCACTTTGACGATGACGAAGAAGAATGGACAGTTAATTTATCTGATTGGGAAGAAGAAACTGGTATTGATGTTCCAGTTGTTAGCAAAAATAAAACTCATACGGGAGATGATGACGACGAAGATGACGATTCGAACGACGCAGAATTTGAACTAATTATTGATGATACCCCTACATTTGCCAACAAGGCAAAGAACACCACAAGAGACACATCTTCACCTATTTCATCTCAAAATGCATCTCCTGCATCTTCGCCAACATTAGGATCGTTCTCTTCGAGCTACAGAAAACCTATCAGCATGAGGGAATTGGCTGCTGCTGGTAGTCTATTGAATAAAGTCAGTAGTTCTGCAAATTCACCTGACCTTAATAATAACACCCCAAAGAAAATTGAAGGTCCAAAGCTGAAAAACAAGGCAACGACAAAGCCGAAGACCAAATCGCCAGCAAAGAATAAAACGACTGCAAAGACGAAGCAAAAAGATAAGCCCGCATCTTCACCACTTATTTCCATTGGAACTCCAAGGTTGGATAACTATCCGTCCACCGATAATTCACCAATGCAAAGCTTCGATATTGGGTCCAGCTCGCAAGTAATTAAAGATGATGGCAAAGAAAATGAAGATATCGAGTTTGATGAAGAAGAGTTTGACCGTGCTTTGGAGGATTTGGAAGATTTGGATGAAGAAGAAAGTGAAGAGGAATGATTTTCTTCCATTGTTTACAGATTATTTTTCGTTTTTCTGATCTTTTTTTTCCCTACTTTTGATTACCGTCCCATAACATAATATACATATACCACCGTAACAGAAGATACATGATCACCATAGCATAACATCCGTATACTTTATTTATTATCTAAATTAATTCCTGTTCATGTAACTTATTTGTCAACACGCGCCACACATATCCACACATAGCCACATCCCTTGTCACTTCAAAATCCCAAAACAGCAATTCAGTTTTCCAACCGAACGAAATAGAACCATGTTGTTGTACATTTCTTGCTTGTTGTTCAATCTGTTTCAATACAGCTACAGTCCAATTGGACAACATACAAAAAACAATTTCCATTGGCTCAGTAATAAATAAGTTACTGTTTTGTTTGTGCTTGAGATCATAGAATCCATAGACGAAAAATCTAACAGCACAAATAGAAAAACACTCGTATATATATATATAGAAACAGTTCGACGATTTTCAAACAAAGATGAACACGGGAAATTTGACACTACTTATGTCCCAACTGAATGTGTCAATTCATTCAATTAATATCACAGAATTTGCAAACCAAATCCTAAATGCCTCTAATTACCACGACTTCAACAGCGGCTCCAAATCGATTTTCCCAATTCAAATTTCATTGTCAGTTATTTTATGTCTAATACCAATAGTTCTATATCTGATACGGAAAACCAAGAAAAGGGTTGAAAAACCAACTAAATTCACCTTACCTATTCCTGACGAAGCGAAGCCAAACTGGAAGGGTAAAAGATTAACCCCACCAAATATTTTTCAAGAAGAAGATCCAGAAAACATTTACTGTTATTGTCCAGCTACATCTCAGTACCTTGGAAAATTCAAATCAAATTCCAAAGCCGAAATAGACCTGGCCATTGATTCGGCAACAGCATCTCAAAAGACATTTTATAATGATCCAGAATTCAAAATCAAACGTCGTTTGGCATTAAGAACCTTGAGTGAATTCATCATTCGTAACCAAGAATCAGTTGCTCGTGTGGCTTGTAGAGATTCAGGTAAGACAATGGTTGATGCCTCAATGGGTGAGATTATGGTCACTTTGGAAAAGATCAACTGGTGTTTAGTTAATGGTGAAGCTGCTTTACGCGATAGCGATAGACCAGGTCCATTCAGTATGTTTATGAAGTACAAGAAAGCTCAAGTTAGATACGAACCATTGGGTGTCGTTGGAGCTTTAGTTTCATGGAATTATCCATTCCATAACATGCTTGGTCCTATCATTGCTGCTATTTTTACAGGGAATGGTATTGTGGTGAAGTGTAGCGAGAGATGTAGATGGTCTTCCGAATATTTCATCAGTGTTGTTAAGAGCGCTTTGAGAGTTTGTGACATTGATGATAATTTAGTTCAATTGATTTGTTGCTGGGGAAAGGATGCCGACTATGTTTCTAGCCACCAAGGATTTGACCACTTAACCTTTATTGGTTCACAACCTGTTGCCAAGAGGGTCGTTAAAAAAGCCAGTGAGTCATTGACTCCGGTTGTCGTTGAATTGGGAGGTAAAGATGCCGTTATCATTTGTGACGATTATTTAAAGAAGAAAGGTGTCTCTGGGATTGCATCCGTTTTAATGAGAGGTACTTTCCAAAGTGCCGGTCAAAATTGTATTGGAATTGAAAGGGTTATCGTTTCCGGTGATAGAACCAACTATGAAAAGCTTGTTGATACTTTATCTCAAAGAGTTGCTAAATTAAGAGTGGGATCCGATATTGACCAAAGTGAAGAAATTGATATGGGTGCTATGATTATGGGTGGTGCAAAATTTGACGAGCTAGAATCATGGATATTGGAAGCTGCACAAGGTGGAGCCAGATTATTACACGGTGGCAAAAGATACATCCATCCAAATTACCCACAAGGCCACTATTTTACACCAACTTTAATTGCTGACGTTGATCCAACTAGTAAATTAGCTGTGAATGAAGTTTTTGGTCCTGTTTTGAATCTGATATTTGCCGAAGATGATATGAAAGCAATTGAAATTGCCAACTCCACTGACTACGGTTTAGGCGGTTCGATTTTCACAACTGATTTTAACAAGGCTGAAAGATTGAGCAAGCTATTGAAGGTTGGTAATATTGCTATCAACGACTTTGCCACTTTCTACGTTTGTCAATTGCCATTTGGTGGTGCCAAAGGTTCCGGGTATGGTAAGTTTGGTGGTGAAGAAGGTTTGAGGGGACTATGTAACGAAAAATCCTTTTGTTATGACAAATCCAGATTCATCTCAACGTCTATTCCTAAAGTTTTGGACTATCCTATACAAGATGGTAAGAGAGCTTGGAAGTTTGTTTCTGGTTTGAACAGAGGTGGTTATGATTATAGCTTATGGCAAAGATGTAAAGCCATCTGGACATTGGCTACAAATGCTAACTAAAGCTTTTAATTTTGACGAAAAAAAGCTGTTTTACGTTTTCTAATGATGATTTTATTTTATGTTTGTTTCTTTACTTTTTCTTTTGGCCTTGAATGGATATTAGGATAAGTATTTACATGTTTTTTCTGTATTTTTAATATTTAATGTTTATAGACTATATATTAACGACACGAAAAAACAAAAATCTATATGAATTGATGGTGTATTTACAAGCGATGAGCAACTTATACTAAATTAAAATTGCAGACTTCTTGTAGCTTTCTTCAATCTTTTCACTGTAAGTCTTGAATAGCTTGTGAACATCAGCAGTCAATTTTGTAATAACGTCTTTAGAACCACCAACGTTCTTCAATCCATTAATGGCATCCGCTCTTCCATTAATCAATGAAAAACGGTTAGTCTTATTATGAATGTAATGATCCTTTGCACTTCTCATCTTCTTTGCAATTTCTTTCTTGGCATCTTCGGATGAACTTTGTAGATTGATCTTCAACACTTGTTCATTCTTTGGATCAACCAGTGGGGTTAAGTTTTGTTGCATAGCCAAAATTGCGCTGACGATTTTTTTAACATTGTTTGGTTCGAAAACTGTCACTACCAATTGTTTACCTTTCATTGTTGTTTGCGCTAGTTGTGTAAAGTTAGTTGGTTCTCCGTCGTCAATTTTGATGTTCAAAGAGTCAAAGATTTGCGGATTGGCTTTTCCCATTTTGATAACCGTTAATTCCTTGTCGAATTTTTCATGTGCTGATTTAAATTTTGTTTCTAGTTCTCTTAAAATTGCTTTTGGATCAAGTTCTTCAAAAACGGTCTCTTCTTCCTCAGCTTTTTGATTCTTACCTCCCTTTTTACTACCTTTAGCTTTCTTTTCTTTTTTGGCTAATGAAATTGAAGACGTGGAAAATGCTCTTGGTTGGCTGGCTGAATTAGAAGCTTGGTTTTGGAGTATTAAGACTGGAGAAACGAGCGACCTTGACGACGCTCTTGCGGACATCAAACTGGATCTGACTGTGAACAATCTAACAACTTGGTTTCTGAACATAATGTACAACGTAGTTTAAAGATATTCTCAAGCGACAGCCCTGATAATGAATTACAAACAAGTCATGAACCTAAAACAAGGCTTCAAGAGTATCTTTTAAAAAGGAGCTGGAGCTATCGATTAATCCTTTCATCGTCTCCAACAATGTTCAATGATTTTGAAATTTCACCAACAGGGCTGTGGGAGGGATATAATTAGTCACGTGCATTTACGCTCGTGATGAAAACAGGGCAAATAGATCGGCAGCTTGAACAATTTAAAAATTTTGAGCCAGTAGCAAGGAAAAGAAATAAAGTAACAAAGAAAAGTGGTAAACACATTATATATATATATATATCATTGAATAAAACTGAACTACTGAAGCTAGATAAGCTAGATCCCATTGGCTGTGCAATGATGTCCAAGTTAAGTAGGAATTGAAGCTGAAACCTTTGACAGAATTTTGGGGAGAAAATCGACCGGTCTTTTCCCAATATAATCGACGCGTCTATAAATTTACTTTACACCGCCTTTCATTTCAAATCTATTTTGAGGTTTTGAATCAGTTCCAAGTTTTGCTTTCCCTGAAAAGGGTGATAAGTCATAAGTGTACGTTACCTTCTGAATCAAGCCTTCCCATGTCTGTCTTTTTAATTAAAGTACAGAGATATTTAACTTGTAACTAACTGGTATAAGTATTACATTGGTTCCTGTATTCCAACTCTTCATTTTCCTCAGCTTTATATACATTTCAGAAATTAAAACAAATTTAGCTCCCTTTGTATATGTATTTGGCGCTTTCATTTAAAAGTAGTCACTATGGAATTTCAGCTTGATTTGAACAAAAATCCAATAATGTTATTAAATAACCATCACATTGAAATTCATAGAGATAGTGATCTTACTTTAATTTCAACCGATGAGGCTAGCGATCCTGAAGTGTTAGAAAGGGAAACAATTCTACCCCCACTAAATCCTGCTTATAAGACCCAAAACTTCGATACTCGAGAAGAAACAAGTGAAGAAGAGGGGGAGGAAGTTTACTTTGATTCATCATCTTCGGGCGATCCAAGTTCCCAACTACCAGTCGTAGAAACTTTCAAAGAACAAGTTACATTAGAGACAGCTGTTTTAACACCACTTCAACCGTCAACTACTCAGAACGATGTTTCAACTCCAGTTTTCAAAAGATCATTTGTCAGACAAAAACAAATTAAAGAACTTTTGAATACAGAAAACGTTTACGTCAAATCTCTCAAAGATCTCAAAGAGATATACCTAAATGGGTTGTTAAATTCTGGTACCGTTCCTATATCAATACAAGTCTTCAGAAAAAAAGTTGATTTACTTTTCAAAGAACATAGAACATTTTACGTTGGTCTGAAAAAAATCTATCAAGAGTGGGTTAGTGGAAGTAGCTCTAGTATCACCAATTGGGATAGTTCATACTCATTACAATCACCTGAATATTCGACATTTAAACCGCAGTTCAACGATGCATTATATATAGAAAAAATTATAGATTCGATTTCAGAAAACAGTATCAATGTTGAAGCTTACTGTTCGTATTGCAGACTTCAACCAAAGGTTTTAGAATTCACAAGTGATAAAGATATTGAAAAATATAGAAAACAAAATCAGGTTGTTATTTTGAATGACTATATGGTTGAATCGCAAGCAACTGAAACTAAATTCTTGGACAAGGGAGTTGATATGAGTTTCGATTCAGTTATTCAAAGACCAACTCGTAGAAGTGCTATCTACAAGATGATCATTGAAGCCTTGTTACACAAGTCAGCGGACGATTTCACCGACGAACTAAAATTGAAGATGAAAGAATGCATTGCTTCAATTGAAAAGAAATGTATCCAAATAAACACTCACCTTGCAAAAGCTTCCAAGCTGAACGAAAAGAATAACTTGATGAAAGGAATCCTGAAACCATATATGGAAAAGTACTTTGAAGATTATTATCTCGAGAATTTGGGAGATATGCATTTGGTGGGTGGTTTTGCAACTGTTTGGTTAGACGAGGATAATGTTAGAGGCGAATATATGGGTGCCATACTATTTGACTCGCACTTAATGTTAATGAAAGTTACCAAACATCAGCAACATGATATCAAGTTTGTGATCCCACTAACATCAATCTTCAACATTCAAAGGGATGACTTGGGTGAAAATGGGCACCTGTTCACCGATTATCCTTTTTCTTTCAAGATTCAATTTGAAGAAAGCTTTTGCAAATACGAAATTGTTTCCGTATTATCGACTTCAGAGGAAAAGACCACGTGGATTGAAGAGTTAACTTCAAGATTAGCTTTCTATAGAAGAAATATTCCAGATTATGAATTTTCTTACTCAGATCTTAAAGAAATATCAGTCACACGTTCCAAAATTGAATATTATAATAATAACTTTATTTTCAACTGCTCCTTACCTGAAGGTATCAAACCGTTCAAACAAAAAGGTGAAGACTATTTTTTAACAAGCACCGAATATTCCTTCACAGTTGATCATTTCATAGCAGAGAAGAATTCACACTGTTCAACTGAAATCAAAAGGGCGAGATCCTATAGTCGATCCCAGAAAAGTACCTTTCCAGTTAAGAAACATCATCGTGTCAACGTTGAAAAAGTTTTGAGAAGATTGTGGTCTACGGAAAAAGGGATACCAATTTATTTGACAGAATTAACCAGAAGTATCTCTGATTTCAGCCTGAAGAAAAAGCTCTCCGTTTCCACTTTCACTGCTGCTCAGTCCTACCAACCACCATCTTCTTCGGCGGTGCTAAGAACACAATCCCAAGCTGGCAAAATACACGCATCACAATCACTAAGAAGTATTAGTTTCTGTAAGGCTAATGCTGGCTCCTGTTCAAATAGATCAAATCAGCTGAATATCGCCGCTTCAAATGAGAAATCCAGTAGTCATTCCTCTGGTTCGATAATGGATGATAATAATTCGGAGAATGTTTCACTTAAATCTGTTGCAAGTGCAAAATCCCAGACAACCACAAACTCGAAAAAACAGAAATCGTTTAGTTTTAGGAGTATGATAAGATCTATTAGTGTAAGATCAGGGATTTCTGACATTTACCAAAAACAGGAGTGACGTCACCTTTTCTATTGCTGTTTATATCTCTCTGAATACCTATCTATATTTATAGATAATTTTGTACTAATTCTTCTACGCATTAACGAAAAAAAAAGTATATGATTATAATGCTAAAAAAAAAATATAGAATATACCACTTAAAAAAACTTATAACTTAAAAAGACTTTTATTGATTAAAAGAACCCCGACTATCGTTCGTACTTGAATACTGTCTTTTATTATTTGTATGACCCGACTTTAACGATTCACCATCTTTGATTATAATAGGAAGCACATCCTCAACGTGTTCATTATCAAACTCTTCAGCTAATTCCAGTTTGGAAGCTGTTTCCAACTGACCCTCTGATCCTGAACCTGTTATAGTTTTATAAACCTTGTACGTTGAGACAACGTCTGACAACGGAATTGATGATGGATCCTTTCTGTATGTCTCGTAAGCCTCTTCAGAATCAACAAAGATTATGAAATCTTGTGATTTACCTTTATAAAATAGTTTAATTGGAGCTGGCATGTTGTTTTGTTGGTATCTGTTCTAAAGTAATATAATAACAATATATAACTTTTAAAAAGAATTGTTTTAGTAGTTGAAGCTAGAAATAAGTTGATGAAATGACGGGATTGGGAAATGGGGACTTTGAAGGCTATTTATACGGGACATCCTTTCAGATTGCTTGGCTCTAGAATCAACTAGAAGGCTACAGAAAACAGTCTCGTGACGTAGCCATTCATTCCATCACAAAAATCAGGTGGTAACCGCAGTCCAAAGTTGCTGTTTCTGCCCCGTGCGGCGCCGAGGGTTTCAAATTTTAAAGCCGAAACAATAAACATAATAGTAACATAATAATAAATTGATTTTGTTAGTGCAATACAAGGTTAATAAAAATACATAATATACAAGTCGAGGAGTATAAAAAACGTCTGTTCTTCTAATCGTAGTAGAAACCACCACTAATGAATCTTATCATGTATTCATCGATATGCCCAATACCATCGTCCTCTTCATCTTCTTCATCATATTCATCCTCACTTTCTTCATTCTCTTTTCCTTCATCATTATTACCATTAGTTGTTGTAGAACCAGAAGCTTTGATAACCTCTTTGGTAACATCTGCGATCTTACTTTCCTTACTAACGATTCTCCTAATCATGTCGTCAGGTTCTACAGAACCAGCACTTCCAGCCGCATTATTTACACTGCTGGTTCCATTAGTTGGTGTGTTACCTCCTGTAGGAGCAGCCGCCTCATCATCAAAGTCTTCTTCATCCATATTGGCTTCCTTCATTGCCATTTTTGCTGCATTCGCATCTTCTGCATCTTCAGCCTGTTCTAAAACCCTAGAGAAGTCACCTTTACCTGATGGTGCGATTAATAGTCTATTGTTATTTGCTGAAGAACTGTCTTGGCCATCATCATCACCTTCTTGACCAAGCATATCTTGAACCGTAATCTTACTGAAGTAATCAGTAGTGAAATCACCTTCTTGAATAATAACATTGTCTAACTCTCTCTTTTGGTTAGCTTTCTTTAGAATATTAGATTCAATTGTGTATTCAGAAACAAATCTGTAAATGTGAACATCTCTAGTTTGACCAATTCTGTGACATCTATCTTGACACTGCTTATCCATAGCTGGATTCCAATCCGAATCGTAGAAAATAACAGTGTCCGCCCCCGTTAAATTGATACCCAAACCACCAGATCTAGTTGATAGAATAAAACATTTGATTTTGTTATCTTTGTTGAAACGTTCGGTTAACAACTGTCTATCTTCAATTTTAGTGGCACCATCCAATCTCATATACTTGTAACCGTTATAGTTCATGAATTTTTCCAAAATATCCAACACTTTAGTCATCTGTGTGAAAATTAAGACTCTGTGCCCTTTTGGAACAATATCTTGTAATAAGCTTGCAAGTCTTTGTAACTTACCACAATCAAATTGAAGTAATGACTTATCAGGGAATGTGATTGAAAGTTTGTTTTGTGAATGATGGAATGGATTGGCAATTCCTTTGTTGTTTCTTAATTCAGTTTGTAAGTCAGACGGAAGTGAAAGATCAATTAGATCTTGGGCAATCGCTTTCGGTGTAACAAATGAGTACTTTTCGATTGAATCGTACATCGAAATTGATCTAGTTTCAACAGATTTAACTAATTTCAGATCGTTTAATTGATCAAGACTCTCCTTGGAATATCTTTTGACAGTTAATAGGTTGAGCAAATTAGACGAAACTAGTTGTTGTTTGTCGCAGTTGAAGTTGTTGGTATAAAGTCTTTGCTTCAGCAATTGCACTAAATCAGCTTGTTCTTTATAGCTCAGGTATTCGTAGTATCTTTCCAAATTTGAAAAATTTGATTCAACCATAGTCAGATTCTTTTCTAATTCATCAGATTGTTGAGCGAACATGTTTGAAGCTGAAATCTTTTTCAAAGTTTGAAGATTGAAAGAATTTAAGCCACTGTTATTGACGGGAGTTAGATTCAAAAATTGTAAATTGACCTTCTCTGATGTTGACTGGTTTAGATTCTTCTTAACAATCAAATCATTGATTCCAAAGTTAGAAGCAACCGACTTTTGCATCGAGAAACTGGTTAGGATTGGTCTAACTTCAAACAAGTCAGGATGATTGCACACCTTTCTTAATTGCATCAAACAGTTGATAATACTTAAGAAATTACCACTAGCTAATGTTTCTTTAGTTTGAGCCCTACTCATGAAATCATCATACAATAACCTTTGTCTCTTTGATAAACGGCAGTACACAATGTGTTCATGTTTAGCAGGCATTTGCTTCTCAACATCTTGTTTCAATCTTCTTAGCAAATAAGGTCTTAGAACTTGATGTAATTTGTTGACAGTTTCCTTAGTTTCACTATCCTCTTGAATATTAGCATAACCACCACCTTGGATAATTTTATCAACCGGTCTACCAAACCATTGTTGGAAATCCATTAAATTGGCAAAACCTTCTGGCATTGTTTGATTTGTTTTAGTTGATGGCATTAAAAAGTAAAGCAAGGACCACAATTCCATGATATTGTTTTGTAATGGGGTACCAGTTAACAACAGTCTATTTTCGGTATTGAAGTTCAATAGAGCATTCCAACGTTGAGATCTGAAATTTTTGATGTTGTGAGCTTCATCCAAAATCATATATCTCCACTTCTTTCTTTTGAAAACTTGCTGATCTTGAACAACCAATTGATAGGAAGTGATACAAATATGGAAAGTATCAGGTGTATTCCAACCTTTTCTTTTTTCTTTACGTTGTTGGGGAGAGCCATAATAAGTCATAACTTTAAATCCAGGGGCAAATCTCTTGAATTCCATTTCCCAATTAAGCATAACTGAAGTTGGCACGACAATTAAATGGGGACCCCAGATGTTCTTTTCACACGCTAAGTATGATATCAATGAAATTGTTTGAATAGTTTTACCCAACCCCATTTCATCTGCTAAGATACCATTTGTACCATTATTGTAGAGTGATGCCATCCAGTTTAGGCCTTGTTTTTGATAAATTCGCAATTGTCCACGTAATAATTCTGGGTACGGGACATCAGGAATCGCAGCAGTTGTGTCATCTTCATCCTTTGGTGATGAAGAAGGCGTATCATTATTTTTTTCAGAGTAAATAGATTCTTCGTCTGAGTTATCAACAGGTTTACCAAACAATGAAGCTAGGCCAGGTTTGAGATCTTCTTCAACTTCACCAGCGTTTTCCGAGCCAAATTCAGATTCATCCATTAATTCATCATCACTGTCGCTCATTGAATCATCAGCACTGTCATAGGAACTTTCATCTTCATCTAGTATTGCATCAGTTGAATTCTCTTCTAGTAGTTTTGTTCTTTCTTCTTCTGTCAGTTGGTCAACGATACTTAATTGTTTAGGAGCATCACCATTTGTTACTGAAGTGGATCCATATAGTCCCGCTAAAGTGTTTGGTTCTTCTTCATCGGATTCATCGTCAGAGTCCGGGATATCTGGTATACTGTCCAAATTCTTATACTTTTCCTTGAGTTCTTCAACCGTTAGTTTGCTATCATCTTGAATTTCAGCTTCATCTTGAATTTCTTCTTCTTCATCATCATCACCTTCATCACTTGATGAAGACATGTTTTCATCGCCTCCGTCTGATTGAGAATCCATACCCTCAATGTCCCGAGAGTCGTCCATACCAGGCGTGACACTTTTTCTTACCAGCTGGGCACCTAAAACTTTAGTGGAATGATCTAAGATCTTGGATAGTTGTTCCTTACTTCTGAGAGCCCTCTCCTTTTCCCTTTCTCTTTCTTCTAAAATTCTGTAAGCTTTAGCTGCAATGAGCCACTTCTTCTTAACCTCCTTCGCAGTATCTTTCGCCAATTTGATAATCTTCTTTTCAAATTCACGTTCACTTCTTTCCTTTTCTTGTGATAGTCTTTTGAAATGCGTTTCTATCATTTGAGCAATTTTCTTGCACTTTTGGAGCTTAGTATTTCTCAGGTCATGAATTAGTCTAGCCGATTTCACCCCTTGGGCTAATAAATGATCGTAATGAGTGAGATCATTTCTTATTCTATATGGTTCAGCAGGAGGCCTGTAGTAATTTTGATTATACTGTGAGTTCTTTTTTATCATTGTTGGCTCTCTGGCACCAGCAGGGACGTTTCTGAAAATATTCTCTTCTAAATCTAGTCTCAATAGCTTGCTATCTATACCTTTTTTAATTCTATGTACTAGTTGATTTTGAGATTCTAGATATTCCTGATACTCCTCAACTGGCAAGTCTCTTCCAGGCTCCTCTATTGTTCCCCTATATGAATTGAAAAATTCGTCCAAATCTTTATATTGGGGAGCTGTGACGTGGGAAGGATGTGTTATCACTTGTGGCTTGACATTAAATTTGAAGCGAATCGACTTTGGAATTTTAGTAGATGGTGACATGGGAGGAATAGAAACATCAGAGTCCGAATCATGCTCCAATTCAGATTCATCTTCGGATTTCATTGTTTCACTGTTGTTATATTCTTCCTCTTCTTCCTTGACTTTTGGTTTTCTACCTCTATTTGATGATGGAGGAGTCTTCTTTATTGGAGTAGTAGCTTTGTTTTGAGTTTTCTTGTTCTTTGCTGTTTTTGTCGTCACTTGAGCTTTTTCTTCCTCTCCTTTCACGTCTTCTTCTTTCGTTTCGTTGCCGTTAAGGAAATTGCTTTTCATATCTTCATCTCCATCATCTAAGTCTTGAATCTGTTGTTTCGTCTGTTGTTCCCTGATCTTTGTTTCCTGAAGTTTCAGTTTCTTCTTGTGTTCATTTAATTTTTCAATCTCCAGCTTTAACGGATCATTATGTTCAGTGACTCTCCTGCTACGTCTACCTAAGGTCTCTTGGTCAATTTGTGGCCATAGTTGGTGAGATAAACGGAAAGTGGCAAAATTGTCAGGCTGCTTAGGTTCCCCAGGTTTGAAATACAATAGTGAGGTAAAATGTTGTAAATGATAAAGTTCTTCGATGTTTGATTCTTGAGCAGTTACTATATCGGCCAGATCGGACTTGAGTTGCTTCGTTTGAGATTCTTTATCGCCCTCAGGATCTGCTTTGACAAATTGGATTTGTTCGTT
Organism: Ogataea degrootiae; assembly: GCA_019232045.1. Classification (NCBI taxonomy): domain Eukaryota; kingdom Fungi; phylum Ascomycota; class Pichiomycetes; order Pichiales; family Pichiaceae; genus Ogataea; species Ogataea degrootiae. Next base: position 83,090 of record JAHDIT010000043.1, read on the forward strand.
GTGCAAAGACTTTTTGAAGCAAGCTGGTAAATCATTCAAATCCTCCAATACTATTACGTTTGGATCTATTAGTGTATCGCTCTTTATTGACTTTCTCTGTGAAGTAGCTGTAGACGGACTTTTCTTGGTTCTTGTTGTTTTGTAATTGGGTATATCCTTCACTCTAGAGTTGTCTCTTCTTCTCTTCCTATCGTTGTCATTATTATCGATATGTGAGCCATTGGCCGTGCCAGATTGTATAGTTTCGAGCGAAAGTTTACGTTTTGGGCGCTGAGGAGTAGTTTCTTCTTGTTTGATAGTTGCTCGGGAACTTGCCTTTCGCCTTGTAGGTGGCATTTCTGAGTATATATATCCGGTATTTTTTACTAGTTTGTTTGGCCTTGTTTAGCTTGGATTGATAGCTTATTAATGTGAGCACCTCTTGTAGGAACAAATGACACCGATTGATGGGGATTTAAAAGAGTAATTGCACCATCATCTCTAGAAGTGTCCAGCTGTCATCCGTCTTGTTTGAACAGAAGAACAAGAGCCATATCAGTAGCGACTTAAATCACGAAAATTTTGTGGGTTGTTCTTTTCGTCTGCCATTTTCGAGTCACGTGTCGATTTCTCTTTTTTGCGTTTTGTTCAATTCCTTTGAGAATGAGGGGAAGGATGTTTTAAAGAGGATTGGTTTATATAGTTCGGCAAGACCTGACTTGCTGTTTGTTCAACTGGGTGCATCGATATCAACAAGATCAAAGAACCCATAATGCTCATTAATCAGACAAGAAGATCTGTCCTAACAGCTTCAAAATTTATTCCTATCCTAATCCCTTCACAGTCCATCCTTGCTCAATCAGCTAAAAGATACCACGGTCATGATGCTACTGATGTTCCAAAACCACCAGTTTTAAAGACAGCCCAGGCTGAAGTTCCAAAGCAGTTACCCCAATTCATGCCATTAACTGAGGATTTCCCAGATTACAAAATTCCGAAAGATTTCCAATTCCCACAAAAGAGAGATCCATATGGTGTTTACGATGATCCGCAAAACAGACGTAATTTTGGTGAACCCCTGCATCCTTATCAAGATATGATTGACGTTTGGGGTCCTGATCATAATGATTTCGTCGAAGATAAAGTTGCCGTTAAACAATTTGCTATGTTCTTTGCTGGTTTGTTGAGTTTTGCCGGGGCGATATATGTTTTTGATTTATGGCCAGATAGACCAAATATGCCTAGATCATACCCTTATGAAGGGTTGTATAGAGATTTAGGTGGTAAAGAGGGCGAACAAGAGTTGTTCGGTGCTAGAGTTGATAAAGGGTTATAAAATTAATCAGTTCCGACCTAGTTACTTACTTACTCACTTACTCATTTACTTACTTACTTACTTACTCACAGACTTAGTTCTTCATTTACTTATTTATTTATTTTTTTTGTTTATTTATTTAATTTTTTGTTTATTTAGTTTTTTATTTATTTATTTATTCAATAAGCAGATAATATGAATGAGCAATAAAATGATACACAAATAAGAAGCATACATACAAAAAAACACAGTGGATTAAAGATCATAAAAAACAATAGTATATGTGGTAATAAAAGCAGTTTGGACAATAAATGAAAAGCTAGACGCATCAGAGAAAACATGAAAAATAGGAATTTTTGGAAACAAGTGACAAGCTATAATATGGAAAATAGAAGAATAAAGATAACAAACAAACAGGAAAACTATGATGTATATGTAAAGGAAAATTAAGAAGTGATTTATAGAAAAGGAAGAAAAAAGAATGGAAAAAATAGAGCCGATATGAAATAATGAAAAGGAAATAAAAAAGAAAGCAAGTAAATCAATTAATGCAATTTGTAGATACTCGAACCCATATCCAGTTTATCTAAACTGCCGTCTCTTGCAGCAAGCAAAAATTCGTTCAATTTAAATTCATCAGAAGTAATTGAATTTTCCAAAGATCCGCCACCGGATGAATTGAAAGGACTAAATGGAATGGGCTCATTGAATAACTTCTCTTGATTCAAAACTGAATCAGCAGTAGTTGATAAGTGGTTGTCAAAATTTCCAATGCTGCTACTGTTGGGGTTTCCAATAGCACCATCACCGGTAACCGGGTTTGAAGCACCTCCAATAGAGGTTTCGTATGGTTTGTTGCTGCCAGGAAGTAACAAGTCATTTAACAAGTTGTAATTGGTACCCAACAAACCTAAACTGTTAGTCATCTCCAATTGAGTAATGCTGCTGTTAGGGGTTAATAATGAAGATGTGGGAGATGACAAAGCATTGAGAGAGTTGTTGGTACCAGCTTGTTGAGTTTGTTGTTGTAATGCCAATTGTCTAGCAAACCAATTTCTTTGAGCTGCTCTCGCACCCCAACTGACTCTAATTTTACATCCGCCTCCAATATCATACCCTTGCATCTCCGTAATTGCAACCTCAGCACTTGCTCTATGATAGTATTGAACAAACCCACAGTTTTTGGAAGGTGGAATTTTAGCGTACGTAATATCACCGTATTTGGAAAACAATTCACGTAATTGCATTTCGGTTAATGGAACGTTCAAGCCACCAATGAAAACTGTGGTATTGTTTGGATCGTTGTAGTATTGCAAAGGAATAGATTGTGGTAACGGTGGGACAATTAATCTTGGCTGTTGAGATTGAAGTTGTTGTTGATGAGGTTGTAGAGAGTTTTGTTGTAATCCTTGGCTATAGTTCGCGTTGTTATTACTGTTGCTAGTATTAATCGTAACGTTTGACTGCGATTTGGCAGCAGTTGAAACTCTGATTGGTCTGCCCATCAAAATATAACCTTGCATTTCAATCAAAGCTCTCTTGTGTTCATCTTCATTCAAGAACTTAACAAACCCATAACCTTTCAGATTACCAGTTAAAGGATCAATCATAATCTTAACACTGGAACATGATGGATATCTAGATTGGAAAGTTTGTAATAGTGTAGGTTCGGTTATGTTCTGTGGTAAATCGCCAATGAAAATTGAAAATTCTCTTGGTTGTTGAGTACCTAAACCATAAGCTGGTGGAAGATATTGACTTTGAGAGAATTGAGATTTTCCTGAACCTAAAGGTGCAGCACCATTGGTGGAAGACCAATTGATTCTAAAATAACGTAAATTGTTCGTACCTGGAATTGGTTTACCATTGAAAGCATCTAAAACTCTAGTTGCATCTTCAAGATTATGAAATTTCACAAAACAATACCCAGCATTAGCCAGGCCTAAACCCGTGCTCTGTTTATCTCTGATCAATTTGACTGAGTGAATGACAATGCCCATTGGTCCTAAAATGCTAGTCCAAATTTGTTTAATGGTAGCTTCATCCCATCTTTGATCTAATTCACCCATCCATAATTGAGGCAATTGTTGAATGGTAGAATTGAAACCATTCATGGATGACAAGGAGGATAAGGAAGGGTTGGAGTCTTGGTAACCGCCTCTTTGGCCATAACCAGATTGGTATTGCTGTGGTTGCTGTTGTTGTGACTGTTGTTGTCCCTGATGATGGTAATAATTATCCGAGTGGTACATTGGGATATGGTCTTATGTTTGTGCTTTTGGGTAGATGTTATAAAGTCTATATGAGCTCTTTTGGAATAAATATGCAAGAGAGTTTTTCGTTAGCTTTTCTGGATTTACTCTTTCCTTGTTGTAATAAATATATATATGTATGGTGCAAAAGAAAAAGGAATATGCTGATTTGGATTAAAAGTATAGTAAAACTTGGTTTTTCTGTCTGTGATTTTTTTTATGACTATTGGTTTGAAAAATATTATCTAAGGAAAATCAGATAACAAAAAAGTGAATAAAATAGATGTAATTTAAAGTCGTAATCGTAATCGTATCAAAAAATGGGGACAGGTAAATAGGAAAATGAAAGCTGGGCCGATAGTTAGTTGGTTATAAATAAAACAAAATGAAATCGAATGAACAGAAAGAATTAGTGCAGAAATAAAGACAAGGGTACAGTATGAATTCAAGAATGAGTTGTAGGAAATTAAAAAAAGAATAGAATTAACCTTTGAAATCGAATCAATTTAAGAATGGATATACAGGTTGAAGCGGAATCAAATGATGTTTCTCGGCAATTTTATTGGCAATATTCGTGCTAAAACCTGGCTTTGAGGTATAGCAAAATATAGTAATAAAGGTTTGAATTAATATCAGTCGATCAAATTTGGAAATTGATGAAAAAAATCAAATTCAAAAGTAGAAATAAGAGATAGAGAGAACTTGAACTAGAAATGATCTGGATCAACTTTAGTGATATAGAGAGAGATGACGGTATGATCTGGAGAGAGAGAAGATCTATAGTTGGAGGTGAAGAATCTAAACTGGTTGAATGAAGTTCGTCTCTATATTATGTAGCTGTGTCACTTCTTCTGGAGGTGTGAGGACAGTGATGAAGATTTCTGTTTCAATTTACGAGATCAGGTAATAAGTATTTAGTAGGAAGGCAAAAATTATTGACAAAAGTCAAAAGTGTACTCTTTAAGAAGCAGCTCTTTAATGACCAGATTGAGAAACAATATATTGCATCCAAGGTGCAGGTCTCCTACATTTAATTTTTCGATCAGAGCTTATGTCAGCACATACATTTACTATAACAATGATTATGTCATCTGTAACTTTCTATCTTTCCATGGCCATCACTACCCCTTTCCCTGCCTTTCCCTCCTTGGCTCGTGGCGCGCCAGAAGAAAAATTTTCGGCCCCGCTGATTTCAGAACTTTTTCGCGGGGGTCTCGAGACAGTGTGGTCCCTGTGATCAGTAGTTTTGCCGGTGGCGGTCGCGACGGCGCCTGATGCGGCAGGATCCTTTGTTCATGACATGACTCTTACTGCTTTAAAGTACTGCGGGCTATCGTGGAAGAATGGTGACATACTTGATACTCATTCAAAGTCCAATTATACTCTCTTCTAATCAATGAGAAAATAAGTTGCTGTCGGTTTGAGCTGAGATTTCTGAAACAAAACAGAAAGAAAGTTCACAATCATTGTCAAATCAGTCAAATCAACCTACACCTTCCTGGCTTGCCAAACCATGCGGTCTATTTCTTGTACCAGAATATTCCTCTTCACTTGAAAAAAAAAATTGGTGATTTCGAAAATCGGAAGTGGAAGTTCCCGGGGTGAAAAAAAGGAGTTGTAGGAGGCTGGAGTCGAAGTAAAGTGAGTCAGACACATACGGAGACTCCACTTCAGACTAATATCATTAGAGACTGGGGGACACTAGACAGACAAAGTTGTCAGAATTATTGGAACTAAACAAAATCAACATAACAGTTAGAGCAGTCACCATTGAATAATGACTTCCGATTTTCATTGGGTATTTGAGTAAATGTAACTACAAATGTTAGGAGCTTTATCCTGCTCCATATTTACAAGTGTTAACAGATCACAAATAGAAATAGCTAAATAAATTTTCGCTTTGAATAAATAAAGATCAGGATGCCATATAATAGCTCTGAAGACTTGGCAAATAATAATTTTCAATAAACCTAAATCCAAAAAACTCAAGCAATGGCTCAACAAGTTTGATTTGATACCTGTAAACTATCTTCAAATTGGCAAGGTATGTATGTATGCATGCATGTAGGGACAGTGGTGCACCACCTCCCTTCCAAGCTAGGTGTCTCAAGAGGAAAACAAGAAAAATAGAAAAAAAAATTGGGGCAATTCTTCAAATTAGTGGTTATTTCTTTCCAAAATACTATTGTAAAACTTTTCCAACCAGACCCTTCTATCTCCCTTATTCAACCAGTCACTATCCAAACACTTATTGATATCGTATCTATTATCGGGGTTATATTTCAAACATTGACCGACAAAAAGTTTAGCAACAAGTGAAATACCAAACCATTCTTTATTATCCAAAAATGATATACCGCCTTTAATTTTATGGGCAATCGACTTTTCGGATTCTGCAAAAAATGGTGAGATCCCTGTTAGTAATATACAAACTACAACACCAAGTGACCATACATCAACTTTCTCATCATAGCCATCTCTCTTTGCAGCAAATGTTCTTGCATCATAGTGTGAATTCAATGATACTGTATCATTCTGTGACTTGATCTCTGGTGCAGTATATTCGGGAGTTCCAACCTCAGTATGCATTCTATTTGAATTTCTATTTCTTGGATGGATGAATTTCAACTGTTTACTATGAGTTCGTTCTAAACCCCTAAATTTCAACTTTTGTGTATTATCAAACTCTTCAATTTGAGAAAAACTCAATGGCAAATTTTGTTTAGCCATTCCAAAATCAGCTAATACTATGTATGGATATCTAACTGGGGCATTCATGATTAAAATGTTGTCAAGTTTCAAATCACGATGAACCACACCTTTCGAATGTAGATAATGTAATGCTTTTAAAACTTGATATACAATTACTAGACTCTCACTTTCCGAAACTGGTTTCAAAACTTCACCATCTCCTGATAAATAAGAAAATAAGTCTCCACCAATCGCCAAATCTTGGAAAATTCTGATATCACCATTTGAACTTCTTGTCTCTTTATAAATCTTAATGATATTTGGATGATTCAATTTTGATAAAATTGAGGATTCAACCCTTAAATAACGGTCTTTAAGTTTTATCTTTTGGGTGATTTTAACTGCAAATAACTTTTGTGGTATTGTTGAATTAACGGCAAGTTGAACCTGAAATTTCAGTAATTGTTAGTATTCAAACGTTTTTTCTTGACAAGACAAAAAATAAATAGGTTTTAGTTACTTTACCAAAAGTTCCAACCCCAATAGCTCTATCCATAATAATCCATTCACCGTCATCACAAGTTGAATAATCCTCAGATTCTCTCAACAAGTGCTCGTTAAGGGTGTTTAGTTCACGTATACTTTCTTCATATTTAAATGTAACTCTTAGTCCAGAATTTATGCGAATTTCATCACCATCTTCTAAAATCCTATAATTATTTTTACCAACTTTAACATCATTGATATAAGTACCATTTGTCGAAAGATCTTGTAGATAAGTTGTACATGGTGTCGATTTGTCAAATTGAATTGACCACATATAGCAATGCATTGAAGAAATACAAGGATTATCCAATATCACTTCCATGTCAAGTTTACTTATCGGATTTTCAGGTATTTCAGAGCCAACTCTTCCAATCTTAATCAATTTGTTTAAATAAATAGGAATTTCCATTTGATGATTAGTTCCGTTTTTAGTTTCAAGGAATCCTTCTAAGGTGGCAACATAATTCAAATTATTGGAGTTAAAATCACTGAGGTTTGTTGACATTTTAAGCTCGTTCAAAATTCAGCTAAGGGGATCTAGGATTCAGTCTTGTTGAAGTGACTGACCGTTTAAAACGCTGCTTATACCCTATGATACTGAAGGGTATCTTAAATGCTTTTTCTAGTTATACTCCAAAAATAATATTGGTTTATTTGAATACACTAGGTTCTATAAAGCTAAAGATAGATTCAAATGATCCCTCTAGTTTATCCCCACTTCAACTGATTCCAAACCTCCATCATTTTTCAACAAAATACACTACACAGCCTTGAAGAACGATTTGCCTGGATTCTCCTTAGCGAAATCTGAAATTATATTTAATGTTACTTATTCCGCTTTCTCAAGTAAAACAACGAGAGAGTATAAGTCAAACTCTTAATATACTGCTTCAATCTTGATAATTGAGAGCTTCAACAACAACAACTCAATAACTATGCTGATGGTGTGCATTAGGGGACCTAATCCCTTTTTCTTTTATATTGTCAAACAAAACTCTTTTGTGGCAAAGTTAAGGCTGTGAAACACATCACAAGCCCTTATGGCCAAGTTGGTAAGGCGCCACACTAGTAATGTGGAGATCCTCAGTTCAACTCTGAGTGAGGGCATATAAGTAGTCTAGAGCTGCAACTAAATTTTTTGCTGGTAGTTGAATCAGAATGACTGGCACCATTTATCAAAATTTAAAGTATGGAGTTTTTATTAAAGAGAAATAAGACCTGTATGTACAGTACCATGTGGAGATTGAATGGTTCAAATGAACTTATTGTTTTAGAGTATGTGAAATGAGGCTATATATGACAAGAGCCCATGAGTCCTAATGTGATGCGCTTATTGATGACTAGGATTAAGAAAAGAAAATAAATTAAGAACTTTATTGTCGGATAACTCAATTTGAGTCGGAAAGGATTGGATGCATGGATGACGACGGTCAGAGTCAAAAAAAAGACTTTCATAGGCCGCAAATAGATCTGATTAAATGAAAATGAGTTACCTTGATATGAATTGAAAAATAATAATATACACCGATGTAGAAAAGTGTTTCGTACGAGTGCCTAAATCAGTGTCTGCGACCATTGTGTCCATATCTTCGGCTTTTGACTTCTAATTCACTGGACCATTCATTTAATTGATTGGAGAGCAGCAATAGACTAGAAACTCTTTTCTCAAGTAGTCCTAAATCAGATTCTTTCAATTTTAAGGCTTTATCTATCATAAGTATCACAGTTTTGTTAGTAACTTAGGTTATAATGTCTAACTTCCAACCGAATCGAATATTGTACTGTACTTACTTATTTCTACAAGTTTCTCACTATCAGAGACCATACCATCTAGGTATGTGTCTAGTTCTTTGTATTTCAAAGTAGCAGAATTATTGAGGCTTTCTAGTAAGTTCAAATCTGTTATGGTTGACAAAGTATCCAGTTCCATGATCTTCTTAGTACATTCATAAGAGGCTCTTATTAGTTTCTTTGGATCTTGTTTAGCTGGTAGAGGGGTATTTCCGCTGTTATTAATTTTGGTTGATTGAGATGACATCTTTATAAGTTAAATTCTGGTCGCCATGTATATATCCAAGAGAATGAAAAGATAATTAAGTAAAGATGAAAACTAGAGATTAAATATCAAAAAGTGGAGAGAGAGACTAAGGATTTAAAGTTCAAATGATTTTGTGTGGTAACACATTTGTTTCCGCAACAGGAAATAGTCATAGCACAGCCGTATTTTGATGTAAATCTGGCGCTTGTTTTTTTGTTAAAACCAAATTGATCCTTTATTTGTTGGTTTGTTTGTTTATTGGTTTTTAACCGGTTTGCTACCTTACTCTTCAAACACTTGTTTGCTATCCATACCAAATAGTTTACTTTCGTCTTTTAAAATTAAAAGTTTAGAGAAACAGAACTAAAAAACAATGAAGTTATTATCGAAGTCTGATAAATCGTCTTTGATCTGGTGTGCTGTGCTTCATTTGAATGCTCTTTCAGTTGCATCATTGTCACTAGACCATCTCAAACAACACGTTATTGAAAATTCAAATCACAATATTTTAGTCAACAGTCAAGCTTTACCACTTGGGCAAGCTGCATTAAATGATCAAGCTCAACTCGTTATGTATGCAACCCACCATAAAAGAGATGTTGAACAAGACTCAGAAGACTCAAAAGACTTCGAAGAGTCAGAAAACTTGGAAGGCTTGGAAGACTCAGAAGATGCTTCAGAATCCAGCAATTTGAAAATCGAGAATAAAGGTGAAAGTGACGAAGATGTTTCAGAGACCGATTTAGACTTTGAAGAATATCATGAAAACGAAAGTGAAGAAACAGAATCTACTCAAGAACAAGAACCGGGGTTGGCTGAAACTGTTCAAAATCCATTGCACTCAGTTGCTGTTACTGCCGCCCACAAAACTTTTGAAGTTCCTGTGAAAGGTCCTGTTAAGCATGATCAATTGTATGATAAGGAGGAAAGGCCATTGGTTTACGAGGTTGATGTTGATGAAGTTGAAAGACTTATCGATAAGTACTTAGGTATGGGCAAGGAAAAAATGTGCGCTTTCTTTGCTACAGCTTCTACGGGACACTTTAAAGCTGCCGTCAAAGGATTAGTGGCCGAAGTGAAATCTAATAAATCAGAAGCAGATCTTAAGAAATTAAAAAAGTTGGTTGAAGACACTGACGAATATTTAAACTCTGAAACCAACGCTGACGATAGATTATTAGATGCTCTAAAAGGTGGTACGAAACTGGCCGACTACAAGCAATTTGAAAAACAAAATGATCCATACTGTGCTTTACATGAATATGACTGTGAAAAAGAAGCTTCTGAAATAAGTAAAGATTTAACCAAACCTGGTGCTACTGACTTTTATATGACCAAGGTCCAAGCAAGAGCTAACATCCTTAAGAGCATCTTAGAAGATGAAAACTTAGATGAAGATGCTGCTTTAGACTCTCAAGAATTCAAGTATAGAGAAGGTAATATCTTCCTAGATGAAGATCAAAATGATAAGGGAGGTGACAATAAAGGTGATTGTAGCGGAGCTACTTTAAACAATATTCCTGTTAACACATCTCTTTTAGTGATCGCAAGTTTAGTTTTGTTATTATTCTGAGGAAGAGGGGATTTATTATACGCAGTTCTTTTTTATACACTATTGGCACAGTTTTTATATAGATTTTCTTTATCTTTTTTTTTACTATAAATATCGTGATATATACCACTTTGCACCATATATGGAGATCATTAATCTGAATTTCTCTTTCTGAGTTTATCGAAGTTAAATCTGAACTATTCTTCAAAAGTAAAAAGCCGAGGCTAACGAAATTCACCACAGCCTTGGTTTGGGAAACACCGACCACCTAATCTCAAATAAGGTAAGAGAAGACAAAAGATTTATTGAAAATAAATTCAAAGGCCATTCCGGATTGTTCGACTTTTCTGTAGGAATTTATGGGACCATATTCCCATATTTGTTCTTCAAAACCACTTGATTATACCATAAGAATTGAATTGTTCTTTCTTTTTTATCACCTATTCCCTGAAAGCTCACACTACAGACTTTTTTGCATTCTATACCTAAATTTTTCAACTAATGGTTTCACAACTTGTATTGCAGCATACCTCAGGTATAGATCCTGTGCTTACTGAAGCCACATTTTCAGTACCCTCTAGGGATACTATAATGGGGTGTAACTTACTACAACCATTAATCTCCCACGATTCTAACGCTCTGAATCCTTGTTTTATTTCATCGTTGTTTTGTTGTTCTTCAATACTATTAGGGGTGATGGGGTTGTATCAACTAGCAGATATGTTAATTTCTTTTGATTTCACCAATGGAGCAGAAAAAAGAAGAAGCCAGAAGGAGGGCAAGAAAAAATACGGTTCAATTGGAATGACTGATAACTCCATAGAAAGTGTCAAATTCTTACTAATACTACTTCAGATTTCGCTTTTAGTAACCTGTTTTATCGTTCCAATGAAAACTATCGATTTTCAATTCATCAACTATTCGATTTTTATTGCAATCTTAACTTTTGTTATATTACCTCTACATATATTTGAAACTTGTCACTCAATTGTTCAAATCGCTACTGTACTATTTTATTGGCCTTTGCATATTATTTTACTCGCCGTCGTTTTCTTTCAACAGACTTTTGCATCACCTAAACATAAACCTATACCATCTGATTACGAAGCTGGAAGTCCATCCTCCTTTATCTCAGGCTTTTTGATTTTGCTTATACTCAACTCTTTGATGATTGCATTCTTTGAATATTTACACTATCAACCAACTGATGAATTAATTGAGCACTATGAACAGAGTGGTCAAGATACCTCACCTCCTAACATTATGTCTAAGATTACATTCTCGTGGATGAACGGTTTGATCAAAACCGGTTACATTAAAAAAGGTTTAGAGCATGAAGATCTTCCTCCACCTCCGGAGTTTGTCACGACGGAATATTCTGCTCCCAGGCTATACAGCAATTGGCACAAACAACTAGAAAAATTAAAGAAAAAACCTTACAACAAAAAAAGTCAACCTTCATTATTGATTGCGTTAATTTATACATTTGGGTATCCTGTTTTGGTTTCATTGTGCTATGACATGGGCGATAGTATCATTTCCTTCATTCAACCTCAACTCTTAAAACAACTAATTTTGTTTTTCGGCAGAGAAGATAACCCTCCAATTATCATTGGTTTCAGTATTGCATTAGGAATGTTTGCTGTTTCATTGGTTGAAACTGCATTGTATAATCAATATTTCATTAAGACTGTTGAAGCTGCTTTAGGTAATAAAGCTGCATTGATGCATTTAGTTTATGATAAATCAATGAGATTGTCACCAGATGCACGTTTAGAAAGACCAACTGGTGACATCATCAATTTGATGGGTGTTGATATCAATAGAGTGCAAGAATTAACATCTTATGTTCAGACATTGTTCAGCGCTCCAACTAGATTGGTTCTTTGTTTGTTGTCCTTACATAGATTGTTGGGTAATGCTACTTGGGCAGGTATAGCTACTATGATGATTATGATGCCAGTTAACACTGTGTTAGTCAAGTCCTTAAGAAAGTATCATAAAGAGCAAATGACCATGAAAGATGCTAGAACTTCTTTGGTTAGTGAAATTCTTCAAAATGTCAAGAGTATCAAGTTATATGCTTGGGAAAAACCAATGCTGGAAAGAGTCTCAGATGTTAGAAATAATCAGGAATTAAAAAATTTGAATAAAATTGGAGTTCTTTCCGCAGTCGTCAATTTTGCCTGGACCTGTGTTCCATTCTTTGTGTCATGTTCTACATTTGCCGTATTTGCGCTAACTTCAAAGACTCCTTTAACTCCAGATATTGTCTTTCCGGCTTTAGCTTTGTTTGATTTGTTATCGGATCCAATTTTCGCTATTCCTGCATTGATGACGGCTTTGATTGAATGTAATGTTTCTTTGAATAGACTTTCTTCGTTTTTATTAGCTGATGAAATTGATGATGATACTGTCGCTAAAGTTCCAAGATGTACAAGATTGGGAGAAACAGCTGTTGATGTGACTAACAGCACTTTTATGTGGTCTAAGGAAGAGAAGAAGTACTCAGATAGTTATGATGAGGAAGCGGCTGTTGGTAATTCCAAGATTGCTCTCAAGAATATCAATTTTGCGGCTAAAAAGGGTGAGTTGACTTGTATAGTTGGTAGTGTTGGTACTGGAAAGTCCACGTTTTTACAATGTTTACTAGGTGAATTGACTTGCGTTCCAAGTGATGGATCGAAACGACATGGAATTCAAATACATGGTTCAGTTGCCTATTGTTCGCAAGTTGCTTGGATTATGAATGCCACTGTTAAGGAAAATATTTTATTTGGATACAAGTTTGACGCTGAGTTTTATGATCGTACAATTGAAGCCTGTCAACTGAAACAAGACTTAGAAATTTTACCTGATGGTGATGAGACAGTCGTCGGTGAAAAGGGTATCAGTCTATCTGGTGGTCAAAAGGCCAGGTTATCATTAGCTAGAGCAATTTACATGAGAGCTGATATCTATCTATTGGACGATATACTAAGTGCTGTTGACGCTCATGTTGGTCAAAAAATAATTGACGAAGTTTTAAGTACTCGTGGTATATTGGCCACAAAGACTAGAATTTTGGCAACCAATTCAATTAGAGTGTTAAGTGAGTCAAAGAATATCAGCTTGATATCTGATAATGAGATTGCTGAAACCGGCAGCTTCCATCAAGTGATAGCAAAAAAGGGAAGATTGTACGATTTGATCAAAGAATTTGGTAGAAAGGATCATGAATATAATGATGATGATGACGTTAATAATAAAGCATCAATGTCATCCGATATTCTATCTATTGAATCATCATCTTCATCATCAATAGAGGATGAGGATGCAATTCAAAAAAGTGAGGAAATAGAAGAAATCAGAAGCTTCGGTAATTCTGCTGTAACTGAAGGTAATGAATCGTTTGCATTCCCTGGTAGTATGATGTTGAAAAGGGTTCCCTCTCATGTTACCCTTCGTAGGGCAAGTATTTCATCTTTCAAAAGAAGACCATTGGATCACGACAGAGAGAATGCCAAACAAAGAAAAACTGCTCAACAAGAAGAGAAAAAGGAAAAGGGCAAAGTTAAATGGTCTGTTTATTTGGATTACGCCAAAGCATGTAGCTTTATTGGGATTTTTACTGTTGCTACTATGGTCATTATTACTGTTGGATTGTCTGTTTCTGGTAACTACTGGTTGAAGCATTGGGCTGAACAAAATGATAAGACTGGCTCAAACTTGCATGTCATGAAATACGTCGGTATATATGCCTTGTTTGGGATCAGTTCTGGTCTATTCACTTTACTCAGAGCTATGATTATGTGGAGTTGGTGTTCCATCAGAGCCTCAAAAAAATTGCATAACCAAATGATGAGTGCTGTTTTGAAATCTCCAATGTTCTTCTTTGAAACTACTCCAATGGGTAGAATTTTAAACAGATTCAGTCAAGATATGAGTAAAATTGATTCTGCATTACCAAGAGTCTTTGTTGCTGTTTTCAATTCTATCATCAAAACCATGTTTACGTTGTTCATTATTGGTTCTAACATGCCATCATTTTTAGTTATTGTTGCCTTGTTGTCTGTTGTTTACACTTACTATCAAAAGTACTATATTATCACTTCCAGAGATTTGAAAAGAATTGTTTCAGTTTCCAAGAGTCCTATTTTTGCTCATATTCAAGAATCGTTGGCTGGTGCAGAAACAATTAGAGCTTATGGTCAAAGTGGAAAGTTCCTGTTCCAAAACTCTGCTAATATTGATTACAATCAAGTTTCAGCCTATTGCATGAAGTCTGTCAATAGATGGTTATCAACTAGATTGCAGTTTATTGGTTCCATTATTATCTTCTCTACTTCATCATTAGCTTTGCTTTCTTTACACTCTAATCATCCGCTCAGTGCCGGTCTCTTAGGCTTAATCATGAGTTATGCTTTGAGAGTTACTTCGTCTTTGAGTTTTATTGTCAAAAGGTCAGTTGAAATTGAGTCTGATGTTGTTTGCTGTGAGCGTATCTTTGAATATTGTCAACTAAACCCAGAAGTTGATGAAGACGACGAAGCATCCAGATTTATTACTCCTTCTTCTACTTGGCCTGAAACTGGATCTATCGAATTCATTGATTACTCAACTAGATATAGAGAAAACTTAGATCCTGTTTTGAAACACATTAACTTATCTTTCAAATCAAAGGAAAAGATTGGTATTGTTGGTAGAACTGGCTCTGGTAAATCTACGTTTGCCCTATCGGTTTTCAGAATCATTGAACCGATTCAAGGCCATATTGAAATTGACTCTCTTAATACCAGTGACTTGAGATTATTTGACTTGAGACGAAACTTATCCATTATTCCACAGGATGCTCAATGTATCAACGGTAGTATCCGTTATAATCTTGATCCATTCAATCAATATTCTGATGAACAAATCTGGAAGTGCTTGGCCATGTCGAATTTGAGAGAACACGTATTGAAAATGGCCAAAGATCAAGAATTGAAGAAGGAGCCATTGAGCTGTAAGATTAGTGAAAGTGGTTTGAACTTATCAGTTGGCCAAAGGCAATTGTTTTGTTTAGCCAGAGTTTTGTTGAAGTCTCAACAGTCTAGTGACAAAACTGTCCATCCTTCAAAGATTTTGATCTTGGATGAAGCTACGTCAAGTGTTGATGCTGAAACTGATAAGATTATCCAAGAAACTATTAGAGCTGAATTCAAAGACCTAACTATTTTAACAATCGCTCATAGATTAGATAACATTATGGACAATGATAAGATTTTGGTGTTAGATAGTGGTGAAGTCATGGAATTTGACGCTCCACAGGCTTTATTGAAAAACAAGGATTCCAACTTTTACAAGTTATGTTTGAAAGGTGGATATATCAAAGAATAAGGGGCTTGTTAGCCGTGTGAGCCTTCTGGACTACTTTATACATGATTAGAAAAAAATTGTCTGAACTACTTTTAATATAACAAATAACCTGTATTATGCATGTAAGACAGTCATTTTAGTAAATGCGATAGGTTAGTAATATTCGAAATTCAGAGAACAGACTTTATGAAAAGTAAACGAAGCGTCATAGTATAGCATTAATCAGACCCTTTTGATGCAAGAAGTGCTCGTAATATAGTTTCATAACTCCTGAAAACAAATCAAAATCCACATAATCCATAGAATGTCTGGCGCTGTTACGAATCACTATCCTTTCAGAAACTGCCGAAAGGTCAAATTTATGGTTTTCTGAGTTTGTATCCCTAAGATGTGTATTACGTTATTCTGAATAGGAAATTTTGTAGGGAGGGACAGGGCAGATGGGTAGGGTGATTGCCTTGCAACTAAAAGGTTATGGGTCTAAACCCCCTGGTCTCACTAGTTAGTTAGTTTTTGTTATTTCTCTTGTAGTTTAATTTTAAATAGAAAAAGTAATGGCAAATTTTTGAAGTGCCAATTGCAAGATTCCAAGCCTATACAAGCCTCTATAGCTTCGAACACTAGTTAGATTTGATCTGTGTAATGAGGTCACTTGACCTAGAGATCTCACCTGATCTTGTGTCTTCTGATTTGATTTGTTGGCGGCGACTGTATGTGTTCAAATCTGAGAAGCTTTTTTTACTGCGGAGAGTAAATCTCAGCGAGGCTGTGCCTCTCGGGAATTTCAGCAGCAACTAAGCGTTTATCCTCTGATTTCCTAATAGATTGGAGTACAAACACGCTTATATGTTTGCACTCAATTACTAGCTTTTGTTGTTAAGCTTAATATTTTGATTGTTTTACCGACAGATAAGATATTTGCGCTATAGAAATGTCGTTTGATAACAACCTAGAAGGATACAATATCGTTAGATCCATGTGGTTCGAGTACTGGAACCCATCTATCAATAATTTCTCAACAAAACTACCATGCCATGAATCAAGGGGAGGAAAATTTAGTTGTTGGACGATGGGTGTTGCCTTGCACGCTATTGCTGAGTCCTGTAAGGTTTATAAAGACTTGACCTTGCCCATTGTTCAGCCTGCAGTTAGGGCTTGTTTAAATTACAGAAACCCTAAGTACAAAGGTTATTCGGTGATGTATCATGGAGGAATCAACTCTGGTGATGATGATATCAACTATGATGATGGTGCACATTTGTTAAGAGCTATGATAGCTTGTTATGAAGCAACTGGTGAGCAAGAGTATCTAGACTTATCCAAAGAATTGATGGGTTTCCTGATGGGTGGTTTAAAAGAACATAAAATTTATAAAGTGACAGGTATGAAGTGGCATATTAAAAGGCCTTATATGGCTACTATTTCTAATTGTGTTTCAGCATGTTGTGCTATGAAGATGATTCCATATTCGACCAGGGAAGAGCAAGCTCAACTGTATGAATATGCTAAAATTTGTATAAACTTTATTTGGACGAAGATGTTTGATCCCAGCGATGACCTGATTTGGGATGGTGTTGCTTATGATTCTGATGTCATTGATAGAAGCAAGTACAGTTACAATACTGGTAACACTATTTCTGCTTTGTGTCTTTTGTGGAAATATGATAATAACCAAGAATGGGCCAATAGGGCTAAGCGATTGGCTGAAGCTGCCACACATAGAGGTAAAACTCTGTTTGATAGAGATTATGATGACTGGGCTAAAAGATTTTGGCATGGTCCATCATATTTCATTCAATTATTAATTGAGGGTTTAGCAGACTATTTGGAAACCTTTGATCAAGCCATTCCAGAATCTACCAAAGAAGCATGTAGAAATGAAATTTTGAGACATTTATCTTATTTCAGAAAGTACTGCTATGATCCAACAGATGGAGGTTATTTCACGTCATTTGATATTTATAAAATTGATGAGAAAACCTATAGACGTTATAGGGAAGAGTTTCATGGTCATAAAGCATTTGACCCTTGCCATCAAGATAGAATTGATGACAACAGAAGATCCATTAAGGATAGACCAACTTGTAAGTCTTTGATGGGAGAAGCTTCTGCCGCTAGAATCTTCTTCCAAGGTGCTAGAGTCTTCCCTAAAATGGACCCAATGGACGTTTAAATAATGGTTCTTAGTTTCGCTTTTTTGGTTTGTTTGGTTTAACTTGTTGTTTGATCAGCGAGTGGAAGTATGTACTCTTGAATTTATACTATTTATATTAAACTTTGATTCCACGAGACTTTAGTTCTTTTGTTAATTATTCAGTTTTTATTAAAAAGACAATGAAATCGAACACGTATTGTAAGTCCCTTTGAAGAATAAAAACAGTAAATAAAAAGAAAAAAGAGAAATGAAGGGAAAATATAAGAAAATTAAAAATGAAGGAAAAAAGCACTTGAAAGAAATACAAAATTACTGGGAATTAAGTCATATTGTTGAAATTTTAAACCTGAAAGTTTAATATCAAACTTAAATTTACACTTTTGTAAGCTTCATACGGTAGATAGTCCCACCTATGTTTTTTTAAGTATTTAAGGGATCAGGCTCCGATTTAGACAGATGGCACCATATGTGGGATTTGTATCCCTTTTCCCTTTTCCTGTTGATGACTAAGCAGAGTAAGAATTTCTTGAGTTCCCAATTAGGAAACTTCTGATGACTGTAGACAACTTCGTCAATGCTCAATCTTTATTATAAATATCTGTGTATTTCCTTATTATGGTTTAGATCCCTTCCCTATCGGTTGCAAGGAGAGAGCAAATTTGAATCACTTATTTACAACTTATTAAGAAGAGATTTTAGAACTTATAGAAAGCTTATATGATATAATAAAACATCAGTTCTTAGATTTCAAAGGATATATATAAAGTAGAAAAAGAAGTTTAAGTCCCATTAAAGCAACAAACGAAGAGTGTCGATCCAAGTTATTACAGCTGTTGAAACTGGTTAGTTTTGATTTCATCAATTATCATCATGTCAAATTCATTAGAGGAAAT